>CM054060.1:300942870-301188008 GCA_028641055.1 Alopecurus myosuroides | reverse complement strand
ACTAATAATGTGAACTCATGTTATAAACATGGGGTTGGACTGACCCACCTTGAGACATTGTAACTAGGTTCATAGTTCTCTCTCTACATGATGTGTTTGTTCTGAAATACTTGGTGTAAAGAATTTGAATTCCGTTGTGGGTGTAGTTTTTTCTGTTGTATATGTTGTTGGTTTGGCGCTCTCTTCCCAGTTGTTCGTGCGACATTGATTGTCAGTGTAGGGCGGTGAGCTAGTTGAGCTTGTTGATGCGTCCATTTTAGACACGATTTTACTTAATAAATTATTAGTAAGTAGTTAGGGATTCTAGCATTTTACCGTGCAAAAGTGCACCATTTATGTCTATGTACGCAAATAATTAAAATCTGGAGAAGACATTTCGTACAATACATAAAGGGCTGAGTTTGGAATGCAATATGGTGAAATCAAAGCATTAAATTAAGGCCATTCCGTAAAGTACAAATTCGTAAAGAAGAGGACGGAGTCCAAAATCAACTTCCATAAGCTTTAACGAGTTGCGGTACGGTCGCATACGACCGTAATCGCCAACCATCGGTGTCTCGAAGCATCAGAGGCGTTTAACAACGGGCGATATGGTCACTCCTGGCCGTACCTGTCATCGTACTAGATAGGAGACCTCGGCGGGGTAGGCGCCAACGTATCAGGAGGAGATGGTCGCCGTAACAACCATAGGTAAAGTGAAGACCGACCATACCGGTCACCGTAAAATAGCTCGTAGGCACCGCCTCTTCAAAAGTATAACTATAACAAATTGATAGCTATAACAAAAGTAATCCTAAACAGAACATTCGCAATAACATATATTAATGTAAGCACATATTTCTAAACATTAGATGATTTGCAACTATGTAAACCTAAACAGTCCTTTGAAAATAACCTAACCAGAAGAATCACAATAACCCCTAGTTCGTCAGCACGAAGCCCGGCCACTCATGGATTTATAACTTCCACTCAAGAGGAGAACGTCGTCATCATCGTTCTCCGGTATGGCAGGTTCTGAGACAGCTACACCATCCACGGATTGACATGACATGCGGGTTCCGACAATATATCTGGTTGTAGAGGAGGTAGAAAAGGACCAAAGGCGGACGGATACACCAAGAACAGGTTTCTCCTTCTTCCTTAACGCATACCGGATCAACCACCTTCTACCCGGGCTAGCCGAGAGGAGCGAAGGACGATGACGCATAACCATGCCTTTACGCAATGAATGTTATGTCTTGACTCAGAATAGTACACGCGTACATATGGAGAATGACCGGGGAGAGTGAGGAAGTAGTTCAATCCGCTTGCCGAGGCCTTTCCGCGTAACAGATGGGTAGTGGCAGGGGAGAGAGTGAGCGGTAGTTCAAAGCGAGCGCCACCGCCTTGCCGTGTACAGATGGGTAGTGGCGGTGAGAGTATGGAGGTGTAGGGTTTCTCTGAGAGTTACGAGACCATTTATAAATTCCATGACCCATTAGAAGTGCACCACAAGGGCATCATCAAAGCAAAGAAATCAGAAGAAGAAGCAGTCAGTAATGCAATGCGAGACAAGTGTCATGTAGCAAGGTGCCCGGAATCTATCGTATATAGGGATTTTGGGTTGCGATTTCCTTTTGGGGCTCAGGCCGATTTGATGACAGGAACCTAGTTCCTTGTTTGTTACAGACTAAGATTGGGATTGGCCTACTCTTCTTCTATAACCGGGATCTTACGATTCTCGTGCTTAATAAGTTGGCACCTCGCATCCTGCCAAAACCTAATCCTCTTATTCTCTAGCTAGAGTTGGGCTCCTTAAGAAGATATGATACTTCTACTTTTGACACTAGTACAAAACTCTATTTGCATAGAGGCCAGCATCGGTAACGGAGATCCATAAATGTTCGTTTGCAATATATTGGCAGCGGGCATTTTCAAATGTCCATGGCCTAATGTGCTCATTCGGGGGAGGCCCATTTATGGAAGGCCTCGTCGAAACATGCAACATTTGTTTTATCGTGGTCTTTTCCGTTGTTGTGCCCTATAGGGGGTGTCCTTAGAGTTTTGTACTAGTGTCTACTCGTATTGTGTCCTTAATTCAACCATATTAACTTTTAATCCTACTACACCAACTCTTAGTCAAGTCACATGGCTGTGTTTTCTGAATCAAGTCAGTCCTGAGGGCCAGAGAACATATCTCCGAGTCGAAGGGGAAAATCCTGTCTTGGTCAACCACGTCTCGAAGTTTTCTTCTTGAGTCGGTCCAAACCTTGCCTTTATAACTATCATGTGACCTATAGCATTTGTGAGGACCTAAGCCAGCTGATACACAACTTGGTTCGTGCGAGGACCTCAAGTCTAAGAATTTTGACATACATATTTCTAATACATGCAAATAACATCTCGTGCATTGCAGCTTACAATGGGTCAGACCGACTCACGAAACACTTTTGGTCAAGCCAGTGTGTCCATTCGGCATCTCTATGCCTATGGCAAGTCAGACCGAGTCATAAATCGACTTATCACATTGGTCAAGAGTTAGTGTCCAGATAAATCTATCGACCAAGAACATTTAGAACAAGTATCTTATATTTGTTCAAAAAAATAGAACATGTATCTTAATAAAAATATGGTTTCACAATTGAATCGCATCAATGACATACTTGAAGATACATAATTTATGGATCTTACTGTATAAATGTCGAGTCTTCCTTGCCAAGTCCAACTCCAGGGCACTGAATCCAACATGAACATGGCTGGAATCAGACAATTTTTTTGAACGAATAGTAGTCCTATATTTGCTACAGTTACAAAATTACAAGTCATAGATGGCCTTGTATTCAACAGAAGAGACGACCTCACTAAGCTGTGGACATGAATTAGTGGTGTTGGCAATTGAAGGCTGGGTGTATGGGCCTCTTAGTAGGCCGTCGGCAATGACTTTGTATACAACTTCTGTTGGATGGATGCCATCCCATGATCCGTATTTTTTTGGATCATCACAAACCTTGTATTCTCCGAATCCACATCCTCCAGGCACACCATAAGTTCCTTCACCACAGCAAGCCACCAAAGGGTACTCGATCCCTGAACAACAGTTATATCAATGTGGACAAGTGGTCAGCCAGGAAAATTGTTCCTTTCAATGAGACTATATGTGTGTTTTTCTTTCCGAGTTTCAAAGCCTTTTATAGAATAACTTATTTATCAAATTTGAAGGTCAATCCAAGCAACTACTGAAAGAATTGACATGGCATTATACAGGAAACAAAGTGACAATGGAGTAGTACACTAGTACGTTGTGCCTATGTACAACCAAATTCATGAGTCAATTTCTCGACATCTAATAGAATGACGTGACTGCTATATATCACGCTGTGTTACCAAACGAAACCCAGTTGTATTTACAAATGGAAGCACCATACCTATGAACGCTAAACAAAACTTCCTATATTTCCAATTAATATGCTCCTCTAATGTACCTAGTATCCATTTCTCCCCCCATTCATGATTTCTGCATATATCTCTGTCTTTTCTAGAACCAACGACGCAATGCTTCTTTCTTTAGTGATTTTGCTTTGCACTATGAAGAAGTGGAAGGAAAAAAAAGAGAAGAACCGTCTAAGAATGAGTCCACTAGTGATATGTTAATAATCAATGCAGACACTTATGTTCCAACTATAACTTTCTAGACTGGTTGACAGTGCTGGTAATTGGATCTCCTTAACCCCCACCAGTAAGAAACATAATACTCAAAGAAACAGTAAAAAAAACTCAGTTTTAAATCCAAGAGTTCAAAGTAAAAGTAGTGTTAACCTTAGCCAAGAAAAGAATGTTGTAATGCCAAAGTCGAGGGTTTGAGTCTTTGAGACCATGGATGGAAAGTCACCCGGCCCAGGACTGGCATATGTTTGCTAAAGGCATTTTAGTATGGGTCATTTATCGAATTGCCCATAGCGGACCACTTGTACTCAGTTTTACCCCTAGAGCTGAATCGACCTCAGTTTTGCCCCTAGTCTGTGCGCAACTACTATGGAGAGGCTGGAACGGTAAGTTTGGAGTCGACTCCGTTTCGCGAAGTGGGACCGAGGAGTCAGACCTCCGTTTCGCGAAGTGGGTCCGGGTGGGACTGCCAAGTTCGTTGAAACCATCCGGAGCTTACAGGTGGGACCGCGCAATTAGTTGACTGCGCTGAATAGTCCACACGAATTTTTTGTGGAAAAACCGTGGGCCCCCTGGTTGTTCAAAGTCTGCCGGAGTAACGGCACGCGCGTCGCAGTAAATGACCCGCCAGGGCTACAAAAGGCCCCTCGCCCTCACCGCACAAACTCGCCCTCACCGCACAAACTCTCATCGCCCTCGCCGCACTTCACCAGACACCCCGAGACGATGCCTCGCCGGCTCCGTGCATGGCGCAACTCGCCGTTGTACTGCCGACCCACGACCGCGACGCGGGGCCACAATGACGGCGAGGAGAACGAGCAGCCGGCGCCGGAGGAGGCAGCGCCCGAGCAGCAGCTGCCGCAGGAGGAGGCGGGGCCCGAGCAGCAGCAGCCGCCGGAGGAGGCGGCGCCCGAGCAGGAGCCGCCGCAGGAGGCGCCGCGCTGGACGAGGCTCAGGCGGATGCAGCCTATCTGGCCCGAGCAGCACGCCACCGTCCACTCGTTCGAAACATGGCGGAACGAGGAGGCGTTCCACACGGTCCGCTCCTGGCTAAAGGAGGCGGCGGCAGCGGCCGAGGCTGCCGCTGTTCGTGCATCCCTGGAGACCCACCAGAGGGAGCAGGCGGAGCGCCAGGTCTACCGGGAGCTCGCCGCAACCGCGGCGTCGGATGAGCAGCAGGCGGTCGTCGCGCTGTACGAGAGAGACCGGCGCAAGGTTGCCCTGCAGAGCGAGAGGCGGGACCGCCGCCATCCCTCCGAGCAGGCGCAGCTGCACCGGCTGCGGATCCGAGGCAGAGCGGAGCGGCATGCGATCGCTACGCTGGCGAACCCATCGCCCTTAGCCAAGAACGACCACGAGGCGGGGCCCTCCAGCATGCTGGCCTACGACGACAGCGATGAGGACGACGAGGAAGAGGAGTAGAGGACGACTCGGGCAACCGTAGTTTTTTTTTTAAAGTTTTTTCAATGTTTTTAGTTAAATTATGCCGTCTAGCTTTCTGTAAAACTATCGTCGAATCTATGAATTTTAGCCTATTTCAACGAGTTCGCGTTTTTTAATTAATTTTGAGTATTTCTGAACGCAATCACGAGCCAGAATGTAGATTAAAAGCGAAAAGAATGTTTGAATAATGTTGTATATATGATGCATGTTGAACTAAGTCATTCCAAAATTTTGGGCAAATGTGCTTCAAATGAGGTCTGAAGCTAGGGTAAATCACATATAACAACGTTGTGCGTTGGATTCATGTCATTTTGAATTTTTTTGAATTTTTTATGCTCATTTGCAACCATCGCTCAATTCTCGTGAGAAATGTGCTTCAAATGAGGTCCGAAGCAAGGGTAAATACCCCCATTTATAATTTCATGAAAAATTCGACCTTGCCAAAATTAAGCAAATAAATTTGAGGATCAACTATATCACATATAACAACGTTGTGCGTTGGATTCATGTCATTTTGAATGTGTTTGAATTTTTTATGCTCATTTGCAACCATCGCTCAATTCTCGTGAGAAATGTGCTTCAAATGAGGTCCGAAGCTAGGGTAAATACCCCCGTTTATAATTTCATGAAAAATTCGACCTTGCCAAAATTATCCATAGAAATTTGAGGATCAACTATATCACATATAACAACGTTGTGTGTTGGATTCATGTCATTTTGATTTGTTTTGAATTTTTTATGCTCATTTGCAACCATCGCTCAATTCTCGTGAGAAATGTGCTTCAAATGAGGTCCGAAGCTAGGGTAAATACCCCCGTTTATAATTTCATGAAAAATTCAACCTTGCCAAAATTATCCATAGAAATTTGAGGATCAACTATATCACATATAACAACGTTGTGTGTTGGATTCATGTCATTTTGATTTGTTTTGAATTTTTTATGCTCATTTGCAACCATCGCTCAATTCTCGTGAGAAATGTGCTTCAAATGAGGTCCGAAGCTAGGGTAAATACCCCCGTTTATAATTTCATGAAAAATTCAACCTTGCCAAAATTATCCATAGAAATTTGAGGATCAACTATATCACATATAACAACGTTGTGTGTTGGATTCATGTCATTTTGATTTGTTTTGAATTTTTTATGCTCATTTGCAACCATCGCTCAATTCTCGTGAGAAATGTGCTTCAAATGAGGTCCGAAGCTAGGGTAAATACCCCCGTTTATGCTTCAACATTTTTTGGCATATTTTATAAATCAACCAAATGAATTTCCTAGACATCTATTCTACATGTATAGTGTAAATCTGAAGTTTCATTATGTTTTGAATAATTCTTCTATTTTCTATTTTTTATTTAAATAACATGGTCTAATAGAAAAATCATATGTAAAACTGATAAAAATCATCTCTGTAGTAAATCTGAAGTTTCATTATATTTTTATTTAAATAACATGGTTTATAACACTTAACAGCAAAGAAATCATATGTAGAACCATCGATCCCTGTGGCCAACGTACCAACCAATCAGAGCGCAGAACGAACGTCTCGCGGATCGCTGTGGCTGCGAGCGCATCCGTCCGATGCACGATTCCTTCTAGAAGGCGTCGATCCAACAGCCCAGGTCGAATCTCTGTGTTTCCTTCTAGAAGCTTTTCGGCTGGTCAAACAGAGGGTTGACCAAGCTTGAAATGAGCATAAATAATTCAAAAAAAATCGAAAAAATATATTGGCGACGCACATAGTAGTGTTATGTCATATAGTAACGAGAAAAAAATATAAACCTGTCTTATAAAGAATGGAACGAAAAAACCTTGTGTAACATATGATATCTTGAACAGTCTAGTAGAGAGTTCAAGATAATGAGATGAGTTTCAAACCTTTTGAACTCAAATAAGGTCAAAATCTCACCAAAGCTTCATTTTGATGTGACTAAGAAAGATCCAAAGTTATTTTTTCATTTTGATGTTTTAAACTTGTTTTATTTACGATTTTCGATTAAAACCATTATTATTCAAAAGAAAATAAATAATACGAATATTCATCCAATAAATTTTTGGGCTTCGGAATTGCATTATATAGGTCTAATACAAGTCTAGTAAAAATATAAATAGGATTTATAAACATTAGAACGAAATCCATCACTAAAATGAGATTCCTCGAATACAAGACTAGAGATTTCAAAGAATAAGAGGTGGAAACATTGTGAATCTTCCGAAGAGGTGGGTTCTACCTTTTTGTTTTGTGTTCCTATGGGCTATACTAGCACAACCAAGCAAATAGTTCCACATTGCTACCCCCTTTCGACGCTGTTACCGCGTGTTTCCGTATAAGTCCGGTATTTCTCCAGCGGGGCTAGGGTTTCACCGGGAGGCTACGGAGCGTCTGGATCCCAACACAAGCTAGGGGGTGCCATACCATGTTAGTATAGGTGTGTTGTGTGCTTTGTATGTCCAAGATTGCTCTCTGGGGTGTGACCGGGCTTCACCGGCATCCACTTCTCTCTCGTAGGCGATTACAGGGTGAAACTCCCGTACCGGACCAAACACCGTGAATCTTCCGAAGAGGTGGGTTCTACCTTTTTGTTTTGTGTTCCTATGGGCTATCCTATCACAACAAAGCAAATAGTTCCACATTGCTACCCCCCTTTCGACGCAGTTACCGCGTGTTTCCGTATAAGTCCGGTATTTCTCCAGCGGGGCTAGGGTTTCACCGGGAGGGGGGCTACAGAGCGTCTGTATCCCAACACAAGCTAGGGGGTGCCATACCATGTTAGTATAAGTGTGTTGTGTGCTTTGTATGTCCAAGATTGCTCTCTGGGGTGTGACCCTGCTTCACCGGCATCCACTTCTCTCTCGTAGGCGATTACAGGGTGAAACTCCCGTATCGGACCAAACACCGTGAATCTTCCGAAGAGGTGGGTTCTACCTTTTTGTTTTGTGTTCCTATGGGCTATCCTAGCACAACAAATCAAATAGTTCCACATTGCTACCCCCTTTCGACGCTGTTACCGCGTGTTTCCGTATAAGTTCGGTATTTCTCCAGCGGGGCTAGGGTTTCACCGGGAGGGGGGCTACGGAGCGTCTGGATCCCAACACAAGCTAGGGGGTGCCATACCATGTTAGTATAAGTGTGTTGTGTGCTTTGTATGTCCAAGATTGCTCTCTGGGGTGTGACCCGGCTTCACCGGCATCCACTTCTCTCTCGTAGGCGATTACAGGGTGAAACTCCCGTATCGGACCAAACACCGTGAATCTTCCGAAGAGGTGGGTTCTACCTTTTTTGTTTTGTGTTCCTATGGGCTATCCTAGCACAACCAAGCAAATAGTTCCACATTGCTACCCCCTTTCGACGCTGTTACCGCGTGTTTCCGTATAAGTCCGGTATTTCTCCACCGGGGCTAGGGTTTCACCGGGAGGGGGGCTACGGAGCGTCTGGATCCCAACACAAGCTAGGGGGTGCCATACCATGTTAGTATAGGTGTGTTGTGTGCTTTGTATGTCCAAGATTGCGCTCGTCTCAGCGTCTGCAGCCCGGCCGTTGCCGCCGTAGTTTGCATGCATGGACTCGATCTGCACCGTTCCTTACGATCAAACGATCGAAAATGAAGCGGTGCATGGACTGGGTGTTTTGTCTCAATGTAACGGCCCCGTTCACCAGCCTGGTGCATGCACGCCTCGTTTTTCCAGAGTAAACAACGTGGCAGAAGAAGAAATTTCAAAAAAAAAAAAAACGTGGCAGAAGAAGAAAATAGTTAACGTCGCGTCGCATTTGCAGCAGCCCTGCACGCCTTGTTTCAGAAACACGAGTCGCGTCGCATTTGCAGCGACGCAGCCCTCCACGCCTAGTTTTCAGAAGATACGCATCAATGCATATGCAGCGTGGCAGGATTTGGCGTGAGACTTTGGACTTTCTTCTCTTCCCGTCTTTAATACACGCATGCAACGTCGAATCACTTCGACTGACGAATGCACGCGGCCGAGGCCGGCGACGGCAGCGGCAGAGGAGGCGCCGGGCGCCGGGGCTTGGACGGGCGAGCGGGTCGCCCCTGGCGCCGCGGGGGCGGGGGGGGGGGGGGGGGGGGGACGGTAGGGGATATTTTCGGGGGCTTATAACACTGCCTTTATAACTATAATGTCACCTATAGCATCTGTGAGGACCTAAGCCAGCTGATCCACAACTTGGTTTGTGCGAGAACCTCAAGTCTTAGAATTGTGACATACATATTTCTAATACATGCAAATAACATCTCGTGCATTGCGGCTTACAATGGGTTAGACTGACTCGCCAACCACTTTTGGTCAAGCCAGTGTGTCAATTCGGCATCTGTATGCCCATGACAAGTCAGACCGACTCATAAATCGACTTATCACATTAGTCAAGAGTTAGTGTCCGGACAAATCTATCGACCAAGAACATTTAGAACAAGTATCTTATATTTGTTAAAAAAAAAATAGAGCATGTATCTTAATAAAAAATATGGTTTACCTTTTCACAATTGAATTGCATCAATGACATACTTGAAGATACATAATTTATGGATCTTATACTATATTAATGTCGAGTCGTCCTTACCAAGCCCAACTTCAGGGCACTGAATCCAACATGAACATGGCTGGAATCAGGCAAATTTTTTGAACGAATAGTACTCCTATATTTGCTACAGTTACAAAATTACAAGTCATAGATGGCCTTGTAATCAACAGAAGAGACGACCTCACTAAGCTGTGGACATGAATTAGTGGTGTTGGCAATTGGAGGCTGTGTGTATGAGCCTCTTAGCAGGCCGTCGGCAATGACTTTGTATACAACTTCTGTTGGATGGATGCCATCCCATGATCCGTATTTTTGTGGATCATCACAAACCTTGTATTCTCCGAATCCACATCCTCCAGGCACACCATAAGTTCCTTCACCACAGCAAGCCACCAAAGGATACTCGATACCTGAACAACAGTTATATCAATGCGGACAAGTGGTCAGCCAGTTAAAATTGTTCCTTTTAATGAGACTATATGTGTGTTTTTCCTTCCGAGTTTCAAAGCCTTTTATAACTTATTTATCAAATTTGAAGGTAAATCCGAGCAACTAGTGAAAGAATTGACATGGCATTATACAGGAAACAAAGTGACAGTAGACTAGTACACTAGTACGTTGTACCTATGTACAACCAAATTCATGAGTCAATTTCTTGACATCTAATAGAATGACGTGACTGCTATCACGCAACGAAACCCAGTTGTATTTACAATGGAAGCACCATACCTATGAAATATTTATTTTTGTGAAGTATCAATAGACGATAATGTGTTGTTGCTAAACAAAACTTCTTATGATTCCAATTAACATGCTCCTCTAAAGTACCTAGTATCCATTTCTCCCCCATTCATGATTTCTGCAAATATCTCTGTCTTTTCTAGAACCAACGACGCAATGCTTCTTTCTCTAGTGATTTTGCTTTGCAATATGAAGAAGTGGAAGGAAAAAAAGCTTTGCACTATTCTAGAAAGTGATGTCATAGTAGACAGTAGAAGACCTTTAACTCACCAAATTTTCCAGGAGAAACGAAGATCTCCATAGCAGCTTCATAGTAATCAGCATAGATGATCGCCACGCCAGGATGAAGCTTTCGCAGCTCTTCCAACTCGTCCACAAGAAGTTTGTTGTGGTATTGCGCAAACTCGTTCAGCCAATGGATGCAACTAGTTCCTGGCTCATAATCTTCTGCCTTGTTACTACTAAATCTCTTGAGGTACTGTGTGTTGCACCCAATTGGAAGGTTGCCAGGAACTAGTAACGTTTTGGCACCCATCCCAATCAATTCCTGAAAAATTAAATTATTTGCATTAGTACTAACTGTGTACTCCTTCACTATTTCTTGAATTGGGATTCAGTAGTGACAAATTCAGGTAACACGAGTTGCAACAGTAGAAAGTAACTCACGGTGATAGTAGAAGAAATTTTGGCAACAACACTTGGGGTGAAGTTGCGGATCGTCTCAAAGGGCACCCCATTGAAAAAAGGTGTGTTGTAATCATTGCCCCCAATTTCTCCAACCAGGAAGAGAGATTTGTTGATCATGTCGGCGCAATCTGTTTAGGGAAGATGATTCTGAATCATTACGTTCAGAAGATGACATCGAGATTACAAGTATCATGTTAAGAAAGTACCAAAAACAGTATTCTTCTTCAGTTAGAGAAACAGTATTCTACAGCAGCGGCAACAAAAACAGACTAATTAAAATCTAGTTCGCTACAATTTACTTCCGATCCTGTGAGAGCGGAAATTCAGAACTGTAATAGTATGTGCAATAGCAGAATAATCAATTTTCATCATCATGGAAACCCTTTCATCTGGAAAAAAATATTTCATGATTTTTCAGCTTAAACCATCTCATGGAAACCCTACTGTCTCGAAAAAAATATTTCATAATTTTCCAACTTCAGCCGAGCTGTCTCCTTTGGGGGGAAAACAGTGTCTACACATACTTTCTGAAACTTGCAGTATCGACTACAGTACAACTTGAGTTGAATGTTCCATAATGACTGAAGAAGTGGAATAGTGGACGTAGATGTATATAATCCATGCCTTATTGTGTTGAGAAAAAAACATCAATTGATCTTCATAAGCACATACCAGTTAAATCGTTGGGGCAGAACAAGTTGAGCAGGTCGCGGAACCAACCCATCTCCATGTCGAGGTGCACCGTGTCAGCCTCAATTGGCGCCCCATTCTCACCGAAGAATGCCGGGCTGAGCGCCGTAGCGCGACCAACGGCGAAGTTGGCCCCGTCGGCGAAGTCCTTCGCGCTCCGCCCGCCGCAGTACGGCGGCACGAACGGCAGCCCCAGCGACTCCGCTGACGCACCCACACGGATTTCAGAACTAGTACTCTTGGTCTCTCGCTAGAAAATTTCACTGGCCGAGAGGGTGGTTTTGCGGTGCCGTACGTACCGATGAAGTCGAGGATGATGCGGCCGTTGGAGAAGCGGCCAGTGGCTTTGTTGAAGTAGGTCTCGCCGTAGGGCAGCCTGAGCATGGGCTGGTAGGTTTGGTTGGGGTAGACGAAGCGGTAGTTGCCCGTGTCCGCCAGGGAATCCCCGAAGCTGAACACCCGCGTGTAGCACGACGGACCTGCCCGCCCTGGTTGCGCCGCCACCAGTACCAAGAGGACCACCACCATCACCGTCCTCCAGGCAGACGAAGCCATGCCTTTGTTTTCTCCGGTGGACTTGCGAATGCGCGATCTCTTGTTTGCTCGGGGTGGACGGAGAATATATAATAAATCCACAGGGCCGAGAGGGAAGGTGCTCGATCGATCGTTGACTCTCACGAGCCCAACCGATCTGTGATTGCTGACTATCACCATTCACCAACCCAATCGCCGCGGCATCTTTCACTGGCCACTGACAGCAACCGGCCACTAGATGTGAGCAACCTCGTGCTGGAAATGGTTAGATTACCACATTCGGTTTCACGGTAAGTAGGAGTGTAGGACCTCGCCGAATTGAATAGCTTCCATCATCCATCAAAACTCAAAAGGCGTAGGGAAGACTATCTCGTTTGAAGTAATCGGGAGTACTCTTTTCGTTTCAAGTCGTAGGGAAGACGATGCCGATGGATCAGCACCACGGTAAAGAAAGATCCATCAAAAGTAGTGGGGAAGACGATCGATACCGATGGAGTATTTCACTATTTCTTTAGTCAGAGCCTGACACACAACTGCAGGGCCAGATGCGATCGAGCACGCCTTAGTTAATACTCCCATCGACGACGAAGATGCATGGCCCCCGCGACGTGGACAACGTGCTATCGATCAACGGCGATGCGAGTGGACAACGTGATATTGATCGACGACGATGCATGACCCCCGCGACGTTCTCGCATTCATCCTGCTGGTCGACCATCCTTATCACCAGCATGAGCATCGCTATCGCCATGTTTTTTTTCGCGAAAACGCAAAAGCTTTGCGTTTCGATGCATTGATAGATAGAGAGAGTTAATTTACAAGAATAGGCTGGAGCGCAACCCCGCCGCGTACAACTCAACCCAGGAACCTTGCCGAGTGTTCGTAGTTCTTTTTTCGAGATTGACGGGGGGAAATTCCCCACCGCTTGTTCCATTCCACTCGAAGGTAGCCTAGCGGGCCATGTTCTTACAACAGATTGGAGAGATTACAAGGAGATACAAGGAAAGATAAAACAAAAAAGAATACAGAAAAAGGAGAAGCTAGAACAACAGGGAAACACAAAGGGAGCGGTAGGTTCGCATACAAAGCCAATCGAAACCTCCCGTGAGGCGAACACCGGTGTGCCGCCCCCGTGGTCGAAGGGAAATGCACGCCGAGGCCACCCCAGGTCATCCCGGAAGCTTTGCCTAGGCCACCATGACCACTGATCCATCCCACTGGATACTAGCCAAAGTTCTGGCGAGAAGACGAGAGGCAATGTTGTCCGATGCAGGACATGCTCCAAAGCGGTGCTTCCAAGGAGGACGACGCGAAGGGCACCATCATCGCCTCACCCAAAGAAATTTGGGTCTAAGATTTCTCTCGGAGCGCCAGCGAGGGAGGAGCGCAAACCGAAAAGGACGCCTCCAGGGAGGAACACGGCACCAGCTGCGCCGCCGTCCATAAGGCTTTCGCCTGGCTAAGCACCTCCAAGGCAGCATCGGAGCAGGGCCGGCCACACCATCTCCGTAGAGCCATAGATAGGATGGACATGGGCCACCAGATCTCACGACGGCCAGCCTGCAGAGGGCCCGATAGGGCGAAGGGAAGCTTGAGGGCCCTGGCCCAGATCCCGTAGTGGCCTGCAACGCAGGAACCTCGTCCGCCGATGTCCATCTCTATGCAGACCAGCACCACCTCGCTGCCAGGTCTGCCGACACCGACGCGAGCAACCATGCCCCGCACGGGAGCGAAGCCCCGAGGCGGGATGAGGTTCTAGACGGATGAGGTCGGGCAGCACCACGCCAAAATCTCCCACATGGAGGCTGCCAACTGACGAGGGGCTGCAAGGCGCCGCCACAGACCTAGACACAGAGCCGGGGAGAGAGGCCTGCGAGGAGAGGAGCGCGCGAGGAAGGACATGATACGTCATAAACGTATCTATACTTTCTGATGTTCCATGTTGTTTTCATGTCCTATGCTACATGTTTTCTATACACTTTATGTCATTTTTATGCATTTTCTGGGACTAACCTATTGACAAGATGCCATAGAGCCAGTTCCTGTTTTCTGTTGTTTTTTGTTTCAAAAAAGTTGTTCTAGAAATATTCTCGGAATTGGACGAAACGAAGTCCTAGAGTCTTAGAAATCTGTCACGTACATGGAGCCCGAAGGGGGGCCCTAGAGCCCCCACACCATAGGGCGGTCCACCACCCCCTGGTCGTGCCAGCTGGTGGTGTGGGCCCCCTGGCCACCTATCGACGTTGCCCTCTTGCCTATTAAAGCTCCTCCTCGGGTTAACCCTAAAAACCCGAGCCTTTTCCACCAAAAAGATCCGTAGTCGCCGCCATCGTCAACCCTAGTTCGGGAGGGTTCTGGAGCTCTCCCCAGCACCATGTCGGGAGGGGAATTTATCACCAGAGGGCTCTACATCACCATGCCTGCTTCCGGAGTGATGCATGAGTAGTTCATCCTTGGACTACGGGTCCATAGAAGTAGCTAGATGGTTGTTCTCTCTTATTTTTGCCTCATGTTTAGATCTTGTGAGCTGCCTAACATGATCAAGATCATCTTATTGTAATGCTACATGTTGTGTTTGCTGAGATCCGATGAATATTGAATGCTATGTCCAATGATTATCAATCTATCATGTTCTATCATGTTTATGTTATTTATGATCTTGCATGCTCTCCGTTACTAGTAGATGCTCTAGCCAAGGTGATTCTTATAACTCCAAGAGGGGGTATTTATGCTAGATAGTGGGTTCATGCCTCCCTTTTACTCAAGCTCGAGTGACAAAAAAGTAACGGGTGGGGGATGTGTTGTTACCATTATGGAGAAAACAACGATGTTTACATTGTTTATATTACACACTTTGCTTAATGCAATTATCTATTGCTGGTAACTTAATACCCGAGGTTTGATTGGATGATGTTACGAGGGTGGATTATTAGTCACAGATGCAGTTGGATAACGGTCTATCAATCTTGTTGTAATGCCCGCATGAATCACATAGTAATCATCATGTCATGCATATGCACTACAGTGCAGGCTTTATATCTGTCAATCGCCTAGCTGTAATTTGTTTACCCAACATGTTATATATCTTTTATGGAGAGACACCACTAGTGAACTGTGAACTCCGGTTCATTTCCTTACACTGATAATACAACCACTGCAACCGCTATTTTCCTACTGCAATTACTGTTTTCTTACTGCCATCTGATACGTCATAAACGTATCTATAATTTCTGATGTTCCATGTTGTTTTCATGCCTTATGCTACATGTTTTTCTTACACTTTATGTCATTTTTATCGATTTACTGGGACTAACCTATTGACAAGATGCCATAGAACCAGTTCCCTATTTTATGCAGTTTTTAGTTTCAGAAAAGTTGTTCTAGAAATATTCTCGGAATTGGAAAATTTGAAGCCCGAAAGTCTTAGGATTCCTGAAGGTTCCACGGAGTCCCAAAGAGGACCGAAGGGGGGCCACAGGGAGGCCACACCATAGGGTGGCACGTCCCCTAGCCGCGCCTGGGGGTGGTGTGGGCCCCTCGGGCATCCACCGCCGTTGCCCTTTCGCCTATTTATTCCCCCCGATATGTCAACCCTAAGAATATACCACTTTTCCCTAGAAACACCCGAGGCCTCCGTTATTGTCAACCCGAGATCGGGAGGGTTCTGGAGCTCTCTCCGGCACTCTGCCGGGAGGGGAATTCATGACCGGAGGGGTCTACACCACCATGCCCGCCTCCGGAGTGATGCGTGAGTAGTTCATCCCTGGACTACGGGTCCATAGCAGTAGCTAGATGGTTGTCCTCTCCACTTTATGCCTCATGTTTAGATCTCGTGAGCTTCCTCACATGATCGAGATCATCTATTTGTAATGCTACATGTTGTGTTTGCTGGGATCCGAGGATTATTGAATGATATGTCTTTTGATTATCAATCTATCATGTTATATTCATGTGTATGTTATTTATGATCTTGCATGCTCTCCGTTCGTAGATTCTCTAGCCAAGTAGATTCTAGTGACTCCAAGAGGGAGTATTTATGCTCGATAGTGGGTTCATTCCTCCTTTTCACCTGTGCTCGAGTGACAGAAACGTGACGGATAGAGGATGTGCGGTTGCCATTAGGTAGAAAACAACGATGTTTACTTCGTTTACATTGTTTACAATACACACTTTGCTTACTGCGATTATCCGTTGCTTGCAACTTAATACCCAACATTTGTTTGGATGATATTCGAAGGGTGGATTATTAGTCATAGATGCAGTTGGATGACGATCTATGTATTTTGTTGTAATGCCCGCATGAATCTCGTAGTAATCTTTATGTCATGCATGTTTCTTTATCTGTCAATTGCCCAGCGGTAATTTGTTCACCACGCATGTTAGCTATCTTTTGTGGAGAGACACCTCTAGTGAACTATGTACCCTAATCCATTTTCTCATACTGATAATACAACCACTTCTTCCAGTGTTTTCACACTACTGCTACTGTTTTCATATTGTTTTACTACTATTTTCCACACCATACATTTAACCTCTTTGTTATCAGCAAAACCGGTAATATTGACAACATCACTGCTTCGTTCGGGAAAAGTAAATTGTTTGTGTTGTGTAGGTTCCATGTTGCTGCTGAACCGGTAGTGCGCCCTGCCATCGCAACTGCATCAACCTTCTGAAGTTACTCCTTCCTCCTACTGGTCGATTCAACCTTGGTTTCTTTCTGAGGGAAACTTGTTGTTGTGCTCATCAAACCTTTCTCTTGGGGTCTCCCAACGAACGTGTGTTACACGCGCATCACCATCGTTGTTCTCTTTTCATTACTGCAAACAGATACTGTTTTCCACACTATACGTCTAATCCTTTGTTTCAGCAATACCGGTGAGATTGACAACCTCACTGCTTTTTTGGGGCAAAGTAATTTTATTGTGTTGTGTAGGTTCCATGTTGCTGCTGACATCAGCTGTCTTCAACCTTCATAACCGATTTCTTTCTCCTACTGGTCGATTTAACCATGTTTCTTTCTGAGGGAAACTTGTTGCTGTGCTCTTCATACCTTCCTCTCAGGGTCTCCCAACGAGTGCAGCTCTTGCACCATGAAGCACTTTTCCGGCGCCGTTGCTGGGAGGAAGAGGATTTCTGCAAGGGTAGTCTCTCACCTCCAATCATTTTTACGTTGTTATTGTTTTGCTTGTTACTTGCTTTATCATGCCTACTATCAACGGTTGATTTCTTTTGAAACTAGATCTTATTGGCAATGTGGGTTCACGTAAGAACAACAAAAATATTATAATGAACACTGCTTGTCACAAAAATGGAAACACTTATGGGAACAAGTTAATAAACTGTATATCATTGCTAGAAACTTGTGCTCTACTTATAATGTTACTTAGTGCTTTGATAAATCTTGTTGCTGTAGGAGGTATAAACACTTCTTATTTCAGTGTGAGTATAAGGATAAAGTTACCATATCTTCTTATGTTAAGGGAAATTATGACTTTTATGATGTGGAACAAATTGAGGAATTTATTGCTTGGAAGGGTGCATTCGAAATTGCCTATTTGCTTAAAAGTATTGTTGATTCACCTTATAAATACGAGATTTATGCTATACTTGAATATTGCTTTGATAATTACAAGGATTGTTATTACTACATAATTAAATATCTTAATAGATGCTCTAACCGAAAGGAGGAGACTAATGACTTGCAGGAGCCCATGGAAGAAGAAATTGATGTATCTGGAAACTCATTGGATGAAAAAGAGGAGGAGAGTGATGATAAAGACGAATAAGAATGGAGTACCTACCCATGTCTACCTACAAATGAGAGTAACTCCTTAACTCATACCTTATTTGATTGCCCTCCATGCTTACCAAAGGAGATGAGTTTTATAATTGTGATGATCCTATTGATTCTTTTGAAATATCCCTTTTTGATGAAATTGATACCTGCTTATACTTGTGACCTTGATACTACTATGAATGAAACTTGTGAGAATGATATTGCTACTGTTATTATGATAAACCATGCTACTTTGATAAATCCTATGATAATCCTCTACTCATTCCAACTATTGATATGCATGATAATGAGAAAGTTTGTTTAGAAAATTTATATGATAATGCTCTAGATGATGGTTCTATGTTACTTGATGTTATAAATTATAATGCTACTAAAAATAGGATTTCTATAATGTGTCCCATACCTCTTAAGAGTGATCAATCATTTTGTTTTGCTATTGCTAGAAGTGAGAAATAAGAGGTCTTTATTTTTAATTTTGATCCCACTATTTTTGAGATTGATATGAATTGTGTTCTTTTAGACCATGACAAACATGCTTTACGTGATAATTATGTTGTTGAGTTTGTTCATGATGCTACTGAAATTATTATGAGCGAGGAAAATATGGTTGTAGGAATTTTCATGTTACTAAAACACCTCTCTTTTTGTTGAAAGTTTTAAAAAAATTCTTGTTCTACCTTCCCATGATTGCTAGTTTGAGCTTCTTTAATTTATTTCTTTACAATATTCCTATGCATAGGAAGTGGGTTAGACTTAAAAAAAATATACTTGATTCTTGATGCTCACTTTTTCTTAATTCCCATTTCTTATATGAGCATTTTCTTGCTTTCTGTGCCTAGCTGAAAGGCGTTAAGAAAAGCACTTCTTGGGACATAACCCATGGTTTTATTTTTGCACTATTGTTCTCCGTTTTCTTCGAGTCAAGGTGTTGTTTACTTCTGTAGCAACTCCTTTGTATCTTTATTTTCTCTCATTTGTTGTGCCAAGTAATGTCTCTAATGAAAGTTGAAGTTAGATACGGATTTCTGCGCAGGAAAAAGATTTCTGCTGTTCACCGTTAAATTCGTGTAAATTCACAGAAAGATCAAAATGACCTACCAATTTTTGTGCTTAATACTCAAATATTCCGAAACTTTTTCTAGCTTTTATTTTTTCAATTTGAGCAACGTAAGTGCCCCGAAAAAATTCTTCTTTACAGACTGTTCTGGTTTTGACAAATTCTACCTTTCTGCCTGCATTCTCTCTTTTACTATGTCGAATGGATTTCTTTGCTCCATAAAACATCAGTGGATGTAGATAAATTTTTAAAAGTACTAATAACGCTTTGTAGCGTTCCCACATTTAAATAATGTAAGAACACTTGTGTTATTGTGCTAGTCCCTGGATCAATTGGTAGCACCACAGTACAAAATGAAATATCATGCAAATGCATCAAATTCTATTACAACGCATGATCCAGTCTTTACAAAATAGTATTACAACTTGCATAGTCCGAGAAGACTAGCAGAAAACAAAGAAATACAGCGGAAAACATAGTACAACATTGAGCCCATCTTCTTCATGTGCCACAGGCAAAACATGTTGGCGATAGTCTCGAGATCCTAAACGAAATCCTCACTCGTCTTCAGAATCATCTGCAGGATGGAATATGCAGCCACAAGGGAGTCAATACAATTTAATGTATTAGCAAGTAACACTATGGTGGATATAAATGGCAAGACTAATACTACATGCTTATTTGGCTGAGTGGAGTTTTGGCTAGGTTTGCATAAAGCAAGTTATCTCCTATCTCTTTTGTAAAACAAACTTTTCTTTTCAAATGGTGGCATCATTGGACTGAAATCCAAGCACCACAACTACTGTTCACTTGGTCAAAATTTTACTTGTAGAAAATGGTGATGTGATTCTTCCATCCATCCTTGTCCAGCTGCTCATAGTTGTCCATAACAGGGGACACGGCTAAGATCTTAGTTTGTTGACTCTGCAGAGTTTGTGCACTTTCACCTTCACACTCAAATCAGCCCAGACATCCTATACACTCTGAGTGCACTAAGGAAAGGAGAAGATTGAGACGAAATCTTTCAGAAGCAAGAATTCAACCTAATGGAAAGACCCGTTCCACATCTAATTATGCTACATCTGCTTGTCAAGCCCAGGCTGAACCCTCACAACTTAGTTGATCAAGACAGAGCCCATATGACTAGAGGCTACACTGGAAGCAATCTAAACTTGGGGAACATCATAATCACTTTTTTGATGGGTGGCATTCCTTCAAGTGAACACCCCTCGGGGAGACACTCAACTCTCATCAGCCAAACAACCAAATCCACAACATCAAGTAAAACCAATTTTGTAGCAATGCTAAGCATCTGCTAAGTTCCAAGCTAACAAAATAACAAGGTTTAAGGATTACTACACACTACTAGGATATAGCATAGCATAATATAACTTAGTAAAATTTCCTATCATGCATACTTCTCAAAATCTACTAATGCATATAGAAAATAATGGGTAGTTGAATGATGTGTTACTTGCCTTGTTTTAAGTTGGTGAAGATATCACACTCTCGTCACAAAAGATCGTTGCTCTCCATACAATCTATACATTGGAAACACAATAACATAATAAACAAACATTCTACCAAACAAACATACAAAGCAAATGACATATCAAAAGGGGTTTAACCAAGCTGGCTAGGACATAGTCAAGGTTTGAGTTTGAAAGATTCATTGTCTAATTGTTTCATACTTTTTAAAGAGTTTCCAAGGTTTTACTTAGGATGGACTAGGTTGAGTTTGATGTGATCTAACTTTACTATAACCATACTTGTCGAGGAAGTTCCAAGAGTTCACCAAGGGTGATCTAACTATTTCAACTAAACTAACACATAACAATGTGTAACACTTAGTCATTTCATCAGGACTTTTGAGTAATCTAAGTTAGTCCTTCCATTTGGTTTAAGGTAGGTCTAGGTTCAACTAAATTTATAGCAATTGAGATAACAAGATAAAGTCTTGGGATTTTCCATTTGGGTCAATTGTTGGACAAAAACAACTTGTTTTTCTTCAACCTGTGTGGATGGCTCCAAGTCTTCACATGCTTGTCTTCTTGAAGTTCATCTTCATGCTTATATTGTAGTTTCCTCCTTGTTGTGAAGCTTCTCTTGAATTGATAAATATTCATGGTCTTCACTTCACTATTTAGTTTAGGTATGGGATGGGCACAAATACCCCTAAGTCAAATAGAAAGAATGAAAATAAGAAGAAAGATAGAAAGAGAGAGGGAGATGTTTTCTTCTGAATTTGATCATAATTGTACTTCCTTGAGTTGCTTCTAATTGTGGAGTCCAGTCTTTTCTTCAAAATTTCTTCATTGATCTTCCTTGTATCTCTTCATGTTGTCACCAAGTTTAAAGTGAAGTGCCTTCTATTGCTTGAGTCTTGTTTTCCATTTGCTAACTTGATGAATTCTTGAAGCAAGAATAGGAGAGTGGAGAAGTAGATGGAAAACAATAGTACTAGTTTTTGAGGTTCACTACTTGGTCTTATATGTGATTGACACATACTAGTGACTTGGTCTTGGATTCAAAAATGGCCGCAACAAACAAAGGTAACAAGGATAGAAAAATTCTAAGACTTAAACAACTAGGTGGATTACTATGATGGAAGTTTGGCTAAAATTACATGGTCATGGTCCAAGGGTTTCCAAATAGGTTAGGAAATGATCTCTCTGGTTCAAGGTTACCAAATGGAGCAATTTTGCCAAAGGAACTATATTGAAATTATTTATAGAATTAAATCTATGTCAAAATTACTCAATTAGACAACTTAATTGTAAATTCAAACTTAATTTGATCAAAAATTATTTTGGAACAGAGGGTGTTAAAGTACACATCCTAAGGTTTCCAAATATATTTTTTTTGCAATTTTTGGATTTGTATAATTTGAATTATGCCAAAATTCATCAAACAAGCATATTTAAATTTGAACCAATTTAAGTTGGTCAAATTTGAATTTGAACAGCTCTAAAAGATTCTAAAGATCCTGGGCATTTAAAAAAGTAAAAAATCATCTAATTCGGATTTGTGGTTCAAAAGTTATTGAAATTCTAAGTTGGGGGGCTTTTCTGCAAATTTACAAGGGCTTCTTTGTTAAAAGAAAAATAGGGCGATCCGAGGGATATTGAACGAAGGCCTGTGATTGGTTGATACCGCTTCGGCATGGATCGTGGCTCAGGGCCGTTAGATCTAAATAAAGGTGAACACACGAGATTGCACGATACCGCTTCGGCCTAAGTTCTAATCCTAGCCCATGGATTTAGATCGAACGACACAGGGAGAAGGAGAAGCTCATCGGGACGGGATCTCGCCGGCAATGGCATTCGTGGTGGCGCGGGGCGCCAGAATTTTGACGATATTGGCCTCCAGCTTCTCCCTACTTGCGGAGGTACCACGGATGGGCGCGGCGCGATGAGAAGGACACGATGGTGACGTTGGTGAGCTCCAAGGAGGCCCTGGTCAACGGCGACGAGCGGTTGGAGGCGGAGACGCTCCGGTGCGCCTCGGGAACGGACGGCGTGGTCGATCCGCTGCAGGAAAAATCGGGAAAAAGATCAGAGAGGTGCGTCGGGGTACGGTGATGAGGATGGTGAAAGCATGACGGCAGGGGACGGCCTCTAGCGACAGTGGCGGTGCTCACGGTGGCTTTTACGGTTGCGGATCCGGCGACAAATTGCAGCGACGTGGAAGCGCAATCGAGACAGGAGGGAGAGGGGTTTTGGAGAGGGGCTCGGGTTCTTTTACGGGGAGAAAACGGCAGGGGTTATTGCTCCTTTAATCGACGGCAATCAAACGGCGAAAATTTCGCCCGAAACAAACGCCCAGCGGTTTCTGAATGTTGATGACGACGTGACGTCACTGCTGGCGTCAGCTGGTGGTCCCACCTGTCAGCGACGAAACAGAGAGAGAGAGAGATGGGCTGGGTTCTGCGGCTGGGCCGGTTGCTGGGATGCTTTCCTAGCGCTGCACGCGCGCGAGGCTGGCTGGGCTGGGCCACTTCGGCCTTGCTCGGTCAGTTCTCTCTTTTTTTTCCTCTTTCTTTTCTTTTTTATTCTTAAATCCATAAACTATGATTAAAAATTACAAATGACCTCAAATAAATTTTTAAAATCTTGAAATGAAATTTTCTTTCAACTAAGCACATTTGAATACTATTTTGGACACAATTCAAATTTTCATATTTGAAAATATGATTAAAATACTAATAGTACTTAATGTTATTTAAAATTGGAAAAATAATAAAATGATGTTTTTGATTAAATAAAATTGTAGAGACATTACACATGTCAAATACTATTTTTGGAAGTCATTTGTAAACCATTTTCATATTATATAATTTTAGTATATGAAGGATTTACTAATAGTATCTTAATGCTATTTTTAAAATAGAAAAAAATCAATAATTATCAAAGTGGCTTAGAAAATTCCACAACCCATAATATTGTTTTCAAAGACCTCGTCTATATTATTTTTTCGAGGAAAAGCATTTTATGTTCACCCCTTCATGTTTAAAACCTGGAATAACATTTGTATATCAATATAAATAGTTGTTATTCTCATAAAATAATTCTGAGGCATAAAAACCGTTAGAGGTAATAATTCTATGGTTTCAATGGCTATAAAAAATTTTCAAAGTAATAGTTGATTTCAAAGCATGTTATAAAATAAGGTTTTGTAAGAGAAAACGATTTCTTTGAATAATGAATATTTATTTTGAATGGGCTTTTAGGGTTTATGGAATTGAGGTATAATGGATTATTTATTCCAATTCATTGAATTGTGTATTGTTTCCTTTTGTTTCTTGCATCTCATTTTGTTTTTGGTGATTTGCATAACATGAAAAAAAAAGGTTTCAATTTTTAGTGATTTTTGGACTTTCCAAAAATCTGGGATGTTACAGACTACCACCCTCAAAAGAAATTTCGTCCCGAGATTTGGGAAGGCTAGAAAGAAAGATTAGGTTTGGGCAACTGGGTTCCAGAACAACTGGGTGGGCTACCACCCTTAAAAGAAACTTTTGTGGGTAGTCTATTTTCATTAGATTGGAGCGTAGATTGATTTGAAATTGGCTTGAGTAGAAATTTCATTCATGGTAGAGTTATAGACCATCATAGATCTGTTGAAGTACCTTTTACACTGAGGGGTCACTCTTTGGGTCAAACAAAAGTCCAAGTTGAGAGGATTTCACAATATCATCTCATTATAATGGGAACACATTTCCCAAATATTCATTGTGTTTTATTACATTGGAAGCATCTGAAGAAACATTTCTAAAACATCACATAAGACTCATTCTTGGACAGATATTTCTTCATGCCTTATTATGCCTTCTTGTAGAAGGTCATGTTTTCTTCTGTCTTCTTTTGAGGGCAACTATTTACATAGTGTCCTTTATCTCTGCATTTGAAGCATGTCCCTTGGCTGGTGTCTCTATACACAGTATTGGGGTTCTTCTGAAGTTTCTTCTTCTTTGATGGTATTAAATTGGCCATCATATCTTCATACCGCTGTCCAGTATACTCAACTATGTTGGTTGAAAGTATGGGCTGCTTGTTGGGACAATTCCTAGATAAATGTCCATATTCTTCACAAGAATAACAATTCTTGGTGGTGTGTTTGGATGAATGGGCATGTGGGGCAGTCTTGGCTCTAGTGTACATCTTGACATGGTCCATCTGATTATCTAACTTGTGTTTTCCTTTCACTTCTCGTTTTCCTAAGTTCTCTTGGAGTGCACTAAGCATTCCAATTCTAGCTTGTTGTCCAACTTGTTGTACCATAGGGTAAAGTGGACATTGTGTTGGAACATGTGTTGTTCCTTCACACGGAAAACAAGTAACTTGAGTGAAATATTCTTTAGTTTAGTTGTTTGCATCACTATGGGGCCAGTCATCAGGACATTCCTTGGAATAGTGTCCTATCTCTCCAGAAGATTTGTAGGCTTTGAGTGTTGATAACATTTCTTTTTCTGTCTCTTGGTTATCTCTAGCTATCAAGGGCTGATTGTTTTCACTATTGGCCAAGTTTTGGTACATCATGTGAACTATCTGAGATTGGGTATTGAATACTTGTTGCATTCCTGGTGTTAACTCCATATTGGGGTTGCTGGCTTGGTTCTGGGTCATCAGTTATATTAGCTGAGTTTAAGCTTCTAGTAGCATCATCACTGCTATTGACTTCTCAGGGTTGTTGGCATTCTGGCTAGGCATCTGTTTTGGGGGTTTTAGGAAAGATGAGTAGATATTAGAAACATAGCTAAAGAAGGTTCCTATCCAAACAAAATAGATCAAGGAAACTCATCTTGCAAACAACACATAAAAAACATATAACAACTCAATCATCACACCAAACAAAGTTCTCAAAAACATCTAGCATTGTCATATCACATTCATTGGTATTATCAATACACTAACACGTTAACGTTGTTCTAACAACTAAATTGGTGCTCTCATCTATATCTTCTTGAGTTTCTTCAAAATCTTCTCTTAATGTCTTGGGGTGTTCTAGGTTGTTGTGAAGTCTATGTTTTTCTCCAAGTTCTTCAACAATTCTTGACTGTAGGTCTTCATGTGGTGAAAATACTTCTTGCACTTCTTGGTATGATCATCAACATTCTTGTCTTGATGGTATTGAAGAGGTAGGTCATCTTGAAAATTTTGACGGTGAATAGTAGATGACATGATATGAGAAGAATTTAGATGATTGTTTTGTTTCTAGAAAGTTTGAACATAGTAAATTTTCAATCCTAGGGTCTTTTCCACACTTAGGGTCTCGAATTCTACAGGCAACACCATGCTCTGATACCATTTTGTAGCGTTCCCACATTTAAATAATGTAAGAACATCTGTGTTATTGTGCTATTCCCTGGATCAATTGCTAGCACCATAGTACAAAATGAAATATCATGCAAATGCATAAAATTCTATTACAACGCATGATCCAGTCTTTGCAAAATAGTATTACAACTTGCATAGTATTAGAAGACTAGCAGAAAACAAATAAATACAAAGGAAAACATAGTACAACATTGAGCCCATCTTTTTCATGTGCCACAGGCAAAACATGTTGGCCATAGTCTCGAGATCCTAAACGAAATCCTCACTCGTCTTCAGAATCATCTGCAGGACGGAATATGCAGCCACAAGAGAGTCAATACAATTTAATGTATTGGCAAGTAACACTATGGTGGATATAAATGGAAAGACTAATACTACATGCTTATTTGGCTGAGTGGAGTTTTGGCTAGGTTTGCATAAAGCAAGTTTTCTCCTATCTCTTTTGTAGAACAAACTTTTCTTTTCAAAGGGTGACATCATTGGACTGAAATCCAAGCACCACAACTACTGTTCACTTGGTCAAAATTTTACTTGTAGAAAATGGTGATGTGATTCTTCCGTCCATCCTTGTCCAGCTGCTTATAGTTGTCCATAACTGGGGACACGGCTAAGATCTTAGTTTGTTGACTCTACAGAGTTTGTGCACTTTCACCTTCGGACTCAAATCAGCCCAGAGATCATATACACTTTGAGTGCATTAAGTAAAGGAGAAGATTGAGATGAGATCTTTCAGAAGCAAGAATTCAACCTAATGGCAAGACCCGTTCCACCTATAATTATGCTACATCTGCTTGTCAAGCCTAGGCTGAACCCTCACAACTTTGTTGATCAAGACAGAGCCCATATGACTAAAGGCTGCACTGGAAGCAATCTAAACTTGGGGAACATCATAATCACTTTATTCCTAGGTGGCATTCCTTCAAGTGAACACCCCTCGGGGAGACACTCAACTCTATCGGCCAAACAACCAAATCCACCCAGGTGGTTCATTGAAGTTTATACTTAGTAATTTTCTACACCATCAAGTAAAACCAATTTTTGTAGCAATGCTAAGCATCTACTAAGTACCAAGGCATCAAAATAAGAAGGTTTAAGGATGACTACACACTACTAGGATATAGCATAGCATAATATAACTTAGTAAAATTTCCTATCATGCATACTACTCAAAATCTACTAATACATATAGAAAATAATGGGTAGTTGAATGATGTGTTACTTGCCTTGTTTTAAGTTGGTGAAGAAATCACACTCTCTTCACAAAAGATCGTTGCTCCCCGTACAATCTATACATTGAAAACACAATAACGGAATAAACAAACATTCTACCAAACAAACATACAAGGGAAGAAAACATACAAAGCAAATGACATATCAAAAGGGGTTTAACCAAGTTGGCTAGGACATGGTCAAGGTTTGAGTTTGAAAGATTCATTCTCTAATTGTTTCATACTTGTTAAAGAGTTTCCAAGGGTTTACTTTGGATGGACTACGTTAAGTTTGATGTGATCAAACTTTATTATAACCATACTTGTCGAGGAAGTTCCAAGAGTTCACCAAGGATGATCTAACTATTTCAACTAAAGTAACACATAACAATGTGTAACACTTAGTCCTTTCATCAGGACTTTTGAGTAATCTAAGTTAGTCCTTCCATTTGGTTTAAGGTAGGTCTAGGTTCAACTAACTTTATAGCAATAGAAATAACATGATAAAGTCTTGGGATTTTCCATTTGGGTCAATGGTTGGACAAAAACAACTTGGTATTCTTCAAGTTGTGTGGATGGCTCCAAGTCTTCTCATGATTGTCTTCTTGAAGTTCATCTTCATGCTTCTATTCTAGTTTCCTCCTTGTTGTGAAGCTTCTCTTAAAATTGATAAATCTTCATGGTCTTCACTTAACTACTTGGTTTAGGTATGGGATGGGCACAAATACCCCTAAGTCAAATAGAAAAGAAAGAAAATAAGGAGAAAGATATAAAGATATGTTTTCTTCTGAATTTCTTCACAATTGTACTTCCCTGAGTTGCTTCTAATTGTGGAGTCCAGTATTTTCTTCAAAATTTCTTCATTGATCTTCCTTGTAGCTCTTCATGTTTTCACCAAGTTGAAAGTGAAGTGCCTTCTATTGCTTGAGTCTTGTTTTCCATTTGCTAACTTGATGAATTCTTGAGGTTCACTAGGGACTTGGTATTATATGTGATTGAGACATACTAGGGACTTGGTCTTGGATTCAAAAATTGCCACAACAAACAAAGGTAACAAGGATAGAATAATTCTAAGACTTAAACAATTAGGTGGATTACTATGATGGAAGTTTGGCTAAAATTACATGGTCATGGTCCAAGGATTTCCAAATAGGTTAGGAAATGATCTCTCTGTTTTAAGGTTACCAAATGGAGCAATTTTTCCAAAGGAACTATATTGAAATTATTTATAGAATTAAATCTATGTCAAAATTACTCAATTAGACAACTTAATTCTAAATTCAAACTTAATTTGATCAAAAATTATTTTAGAACATAGGGTGTGAAAGTACACATCCTAAGGTTTCCAAATATATTTTATTTGGAATTTTTGCATTTGTAGAATTTGAATTATGCCAAAATTCATCAAAGAAGCATATTTAAATTTGAACCAATTTAAGTTGGTCAAATTTGAATTTGAATAGCGCTAAAATATTCTAAAGATCCTGGGGATTTCAAAAAGTATAAAATCATCTAATTTGGATTTGTGGTTCAAAATTTGTTGAAATTCTAAGTTGGGGGGCTTTTTTGCAAATTTACAAGGGCTTCTCTGTTAAAAGAAAAATAGGGCGATCCGAAGGATATTGAACGGAGGCCTGTGATTGGTTGATATCGCTTCGGCCTGGATCGTGTCTTAG
Organism: Alopecurus myosuroides; assembly: GCA_028641055.1. Classification (NCBI taxonomy): domain Eukaryota; kingdom Viridiplantae; phylum Streptophyta; class Magnoliopsida; order Poales; family Poaceae; genus Alopecurus; species Alopecurus myosuroides. The sequence goes on along the minus strand of CM054060.1, from coordinate 301,159,162 downwards.
GGCCATTAGATCTAAATAAAGGTGAACACACGAGATTGCACGGTACCGCTTCGGCCTAAGTTCTAATCCTGGCCCTTGGATTTAGATCGAACGACACAGGGATAAGGAGAAGCTCATAGGTACGGGATCTCACCGGCGATGGCGTTTGTGGTGGCGCGGGGCGCCGGAATTTCGACGATATTGGCCTGCAACCGTTCCCTGCTTGCGGAGGTACCACGGATGGGCGCGGTGCAATGAGAAGGGCACGCTGGTGATATCGGTGAGCTCCAAGGAGGCCCTGGTCAACGGTGACGAGCGGTTGGAGGCAGAGACGCTCCGGTGCGCCTCGGGAACGGACGGCGTAGTCGATCCGCTGCAGGAAAAATCAGCAAAAAGATCAGAGAGGTGCGTCGGGGTACGGGGATGAGGATGGTGAAAGCATGGCGGCACGGGACGGCCTCTAGAGACGGCGGCGGTGCTCACCGTGGCTTTTAGGGTTGCGGATCCGGTGACAAATTGCAGCGGCGTGGACGCGCAATCAAGATAGGAGGGGGAGGGGTTTTGGAGAGGGGCTCGGGTTCTTTTAAGGGGAGAAAACGACATGGGTTATTGCTCCTTTAATCGACGACTATCAAACGGCGAAAATTTCGCCCGAAACAGACGTGCAGCGGTTTCTGAATGTTGGTGAGGACGTGACATCATTGCTGGCGTCAGCTGGGGGTCCCACCTGTCACCGACGAAACACAGAGAGAGAGAGAGAGAGAGGCTGGGTTCTGCGGCTTGGCCGGCTGCTGGGCTGCTTTCCTAGCGATGCGCGCGTGCGAGGCTGGCTGGGCTGGGCCACTTCGGTCTGGCTCGGTCAGTTCTCTTTTTTTCTTCCCTTTTTCTTTTCTTTTTTATTCTTAAATCCATAACTTGTGATTAGAAATTCCAAATGACCTCAAATAAATTGTTAAAATCTTGAAATGAAATTTTCTTTCAAGTAAGCACAATTGAAAACTATTTTGGACATAGTTGAAATTTTCAAATTTGAAAATATGATTAAAATACTAATAGTACTTAATGTTATTTAAAATTGGAAAAATAATAAAATGATGTTTTTGATTAAATGAAATTTTAGAGACATTATACATCCATTCCATAAACCCTAAAAGCCCATTAAAAATAAATATTCATTATTCAAAGAAGTTGTTTTCTCTTAGAAAACCTTATTTTATAACATGCTTTGAAATCAACTATTACTTTGAAAATGTTTTATAGCCATTGAAACCATAGAATTATTACCTCTAACAGTTTCTATGCCTTAAAATTATTTTATGAGAATAACAACTAGTTATATTGATATACAAATGTTATTCCAGGTTTTAAACATAAAGAGGTGAACATAAAATTCTTTTCCTTGAAACAAATAATATAGATGAGGTCCTTGAAAACAATATTATGGGTTGTGAAATTTTTCTAAGCCACTTTGATAATTATTGAATTTTTTCTATTTTAAAAATAGCATTAAGTTACTATTAGTAAATCCTTCGTATCCTAAAATTATAAAATATGAAAATGGTTTAAAAATGACTTCCAAAAATAGTATTTGACATGTATAATGGATTCTTTATTCCAATTCATTGAATTGTGTATAGTTTCCTTTTGTTTCTTGCATCTCATTTGGGTTTTGGTGACTTGCATAACTGATGCATGTAAACTGCATACATGAAATTTGCATGTTATTACTTGTTTTTCCTACATATTAGCAACTTATATTCATGTTTTATAATGATTTGGGGGATTTTCTGAACAATCCCCCTTCTTTTGGTTCTAACCATGTTTTTCCAGAAAACGTACTTTTTAGTGTTTCAGACTTTCGGGAGCTTCGGGACTCCAAAAAGGGCAAGGCCAAAGAGCACGGTTGAGAATTTTCGAGACGAAGACCATGGGCCAAAGTAGAGGGCCAAAATGCCAACCAGATGGAAAAGAGGACCCTCCACGCGGCCAGATTCGTTGGCCGCGTGTGGGGCCCCCTTTTTGCCCCCGTGGCTCCAATGCCATCGATCTTTCTTCTCCCGAGTGTCTCGTGACCTAAAAACGACTATATAAAGGGTCCCCTGTCCTTTTCGAGAAGGAGGCGGCGCCGAGAGACGAAACCACGAAACAGAGAGACAGAAGGCTGCCGCCGGAGAAGATCGGAGGTGGGAAACGCTGCCGGGATCACCCCCGGAGGGCTCCACCCCCCTCCGGCGTGTTCATCATAGCTCCATCTCTCCACTGTAATCTCTTGGCAAACACGATGTTTGATACAATACTATATTCCCTTGATGTATTGTGTCTCCCCGTCTATGTTTGAGTAGTGAATTGTTCTTGGCAATGGTGAAATAGTTCGTTGATTGGTGTCATACAAGTTTGTTATCTTCTATGATTGTCTTTATGTACAATATATGAGTGCACGCATATGTTGGGGAATGCATGTAAGGTGATCACCGGTAGCATAATGGAGTGGTGGTGACTTGGGAGTGACAGTAACCTGAGACCGAGCCACAAAGTTAAGTTATTGGGGGGTATATATACGGGACCTTAGAACGTAAGGCTATGGTGGGACTTTATGTCTTAATCAATCTTGTGCAGTCATTTACTTGGCCACATGATCCATCATAAGGGGTTGTAGATCATTTACTTGACTATACCTATTCATGGCTCCTTCCTATAAGAAACAACTAAGACTAAAACATGTGCTTCACTAATTGTGACAACCACACGAACAAAACACCTATTGCTAGAACACTTGCTCCCTTGAGATACTTGAGATATTTGCTGCTTGCTACTTGTGAAACTTGCTTAGAAACTTTCATTAGAAACTTGCTTTAGGATTACTTGCATTTTAAACTTGCTTCACTAGTTACTAGACAAACCACACTCCACGTCACTTGCTTTTAATTAGTTAGTTCCTTTTAGTCAAACTTATTTCTTTGCATAAACAGCCATATAAGAGGGTTATAGGGCTTTAGAGAATAGATAGCTTACCTTCAGCTCCTCGTGGGTTCGACACTCAAATACTTATCGAAAGGTACTACAATTGATCTCCTGCACTTGGGAGTCATCAAGCACTTTTCTGGCGCCGTTGCCGGGGAGCGTTGTGCTAAGCTTTTGTTCTTGTTTGCATTGCATACTAACATATAAACCTAAAATACAAAAAAAAAATGGAAAAGAACCAAACAATTTTAGAACTGTATAATATCTACCTTGAATTAGGACATGAAGTGTTTGAGGACAAATTGAAAAATTATTTGCACAACAATCATATTTGTGGTAGTACTAATTCTTTCAACACCTTTATTGCTAAGGAAAACCTTGAGCTTGGGGAAGTTTGTCTTGATGAATATGATATTTGTAGTCCCTCTACTATTGAGGATAAAAATGATATACTTACTGATTCTATGGAAAGTTTTAAGTTTGGGGAAGTTGGTTTTGGTGAGCATGATATTTCTAGTTCCCCAAGCTTGGAGGAGAAAATTCACTTTGATGATACTATGCCTCCTATATATGATGATTGCAATGAAAATTATGAATGTTTAACTCCCACTATCACTAATGAGTATTTTACTTATGTGGAGAGTAGTGATTCTTTTATGCATGTGGCTCATGATAAGAATGTTTTATGTGATATTCATATTGTTGAATCTATTCATGATGCTACTGAAAATTATTATGAGAGAGGGAAACATGGTTACACATATTTCAACAATATTAAGTTTCCCCTCTTTATGCTGAAAGTATTGAAGTTGCACTTGAACTACCTTTATATGCTTGCTATTATGTGCTTCTTTTATTTGTTTCATTACAAAATGCCAATGCATAGGAAATGGGTTAGACTTAAAAATAAATTGTTTAATATTTTTTGGTGTGTTCCTTATGCTTTAATTTCCTATTCGGTTTGAGCACGTATTTATGTCTTTACAACATGTAAAATGCCTTTACCTACTGTTATGTATCATTTAGTTTAAGATTTTAATTTTATAAAAAATTTGGGAAAGTAAATGAGAAGGATGAGTAATGGAGAAGTTGGGGTCGACCTTGAACATGTGTTGTTCATGCCAATGAAACCATTGCAAAGTATCTATCATTAAAACGTTTTACAAAGCTAAAAACAATAAAAATATTAGTTCACTACTGTAAATTCACATTTCTGTCTTATTTCTCATCTTAAATGGCAAGAATAATCTTATATGAGAGATAGGATTAAACAATAGTAATTAGCTGTCAAGAAAACAGATTCCTGAACTTCACTGCGAAAAATGTTTAAAATCACAAAAGTGGAATTTTGACCTGGTAATTTACAAAAGAAATATTTAGTTATCACTACATATTTCATTAGTTTTAAGTTTTCTGATTTGAGCAACTTAAGTGCCTCTAAAAATTCACTCTTTACGGGCTGTTCAGTTTTTGGCAGATTATGTCTTTATTTTGCATTCCTCTCATTACTTGTGTTTTGTGTGGTTCTTTTGATCAAGGAGCAATGCACAACTGTAGTAACAGTAGTTAATATTTATAATCAACTCATGATGTGTCTTTGCTGTACCTATGTGGATTTTATTTATGGAGGCACTAACCCCTCTAATCAAGTTTTATGTTGAGATTTGTGTAAGAAGAATTTTTCAGGAGGAAGAGTTGAGTGAGATGAACAAAGATCAAGAGGGACAACCAATCAAGCTTGGGGATGTACCCCTGGGCTCAACCTAAATGTATCAAATAAGTACAAGAATCCAAGCTTGGGGATGCCGAGCCACCTCACTCCAACCATCATGATGTTAAGTAAGTAAAGCCTAGGTATACGGCTATAAAGAAAGTGCTATACGGGAGGCAACCCGGTTGTTTTTGTTTGGATTTTCCTAGTGTCCTCTTGTCTCAAGAGATTAGTTTTTGTTGTTTTAATTCTGGAGTTTTCAATAAAGAGTCAAGTCAAACCCATTTGGACTTATAAGTTGCTATCCTAGTGCATGAAATTTCTGTTTCAGCACGAGTCTGCTCACCGTATGATTTTACGTTTTTTATTAGTATGTCGGATTCAGCTAATTTTTTAGTATGTTCTGCAAATTTTTGTCCTCTGTAAGCACAAAAATTGTCTTAATTGTTTGAAGAGTCTAGCTTAGGGAAAAAAGTTCGTTTTGCTGCTGTTGCTTTTCTGGACAGATTCTGCCTTCTTTTGTTTTATGCACTCCTTGGGCTTGGGAATCGAATTTCCATGATTCTTTCAAGCAAGAGAGTGAACATAAAACATAATGAATCTTATTTTCTATCTACTTGAGCATTTGATTTGGAATTTTGCACAGCAAGCATGTGATTTGTTTGTCCTTGCTAATCTCACCCCACAGAAAAAGAATGGGAGAAACATGTTTTGTGAAGTTTTTTTTCACAGGGAATAGAGGAGCTGCGCCTCAAGACATCCAAGAATGGTGAAATCCATAAGCTTGGGGATGTGATGAACACCCCACTGGAGCTACACTCTTTTGGTTAGCACACGTCTCCATGGATTGCAACATGAGAGTTCACAATTCATTTATTTTTCTCTCCATGGATGAGGTCAATGAATTTTTCAACTCATTGAGATCATCCATCGAGACACTCGCCACGGAACCGACGACATCCGGAACATCAGCCATACTAAACTCTTAGGCGGTTAAGCCCGATAAAAGAGTCGAGACTCTGATACCAATTGGACGGATAGTAAGGGCACCTAGAGGGGGTGAATAGGTGCTACGACCAATTTTAATTTTTCTTCAAGATTAGGCTTGACACAAAGGTAAATTCTATAGATAATGCAACTATGGTGAATTTACCTATATGACAAGAACAAGCACACACAAAATACAAGCACAAGTAAAGGAGGAAGGGAAAGAGGTAACCGATATGAAGCACACGGAGACACGATGTATTCCCGAGTTCCTCCTTGTTAAGGGAGTACGTCTCGTTGGAGGGCTGTGAGCTCGCCATGAAGGCCTACTCAACGCCACAAAGGCCTCACCCTATTCCCTAATGAACCTCACCACAAAGGCCTGGTCCACCTTCCACTATTGACCCCCTTTGAGGCGGGAATCGAATCCTTTACAAACAATCTTGGGGCACACACCCACAACAAAATTGGGGGCTCCCAACAGTTAGTGGAGGAGGCAGGATTTTTGTGTTGGGTATGGGAAGTTACCGAAATAATTGTCAACACAACAATATAGGATACTAAAGTCCACACTACCATCAATGAAACAAGTTATTCAGAGTCATAATAATATTTCTATCCCTACAAAAAGGTATCCATTATTCAGTACTGCAAGAAAAAACTGATAATTTAGCTTTCCATATGCCACTCCTAATATCAACAATATACATTTAAAAGTTGATGCGGAAATTCTTTTGAATACAATTCCCTTCCCGTTACCTCGCGTCCGGAGCGAATAAGGAAGAAACGAGAACAGGGCAACACCCATTGTAGGCACCTAAGCTTGCCTTTTCCTCAAATAATCTGGAACGCGTAACTGTGTAAGCATCCAAACGTGCGGTTAAGAACAATTAGAGAGTCTGGGACGTGGGAGCGATGGTGTAGGTCTGTTCCCTTCCATTTTGTGTGTGTTCTATAGGTAAAAAAGCTACCAATACACATATACATATTATACATATGTATATAAGCTTATATATAGATTTATTCTCACAAAAAATATTGGGTATTCATTGCATACCCATGAATTAGTCTAGCTCCGCCCCTGCCAACAATCGCCAATCACCAACAAGTGTAGCAATGGAGTCTAGGTTCTCCACAAGGAAACCCTAGACTAGATCCCTCTAGAGAATGAGAGGGAAATGAAGAACAACTCGGTATAAATGTAGATCGGGGTCTTCTCCTTCAATCCTCCAAGTATCAACGAGTTTGGGTGGAGGGATTGGGAGAAATCTAGATTTTGGAGGCTCAATAAATGCTTGTCTTCAATGCTGGTTCGAGCAACCCTTTGGAGAAGAAGGGATGGGCTATTTATAGCCCCCTCCCTACAACTAGCCGTTTGACCCTTTTTACGCCTGGCGGTACTACCGCTGGGGTCAGCGGTACTACCGCTGGCTGTCCACCAGAGCGGTACTTGAGAGGTCCCAGCTAAAGGACGCGGGCGGTACTACCGCGGAAGTACTGCAGTACTTCCAGCGGCGGTTTCTACCGCTAGGCCCACTGGCACTACCGCTGGCCACGAATTCGAAATAACTCGAAGTGGCTGGTGGTAGTACTAGGGCACTACCGCTCTAGTACCGTAAAGGTTACTGTGAGCAAAACTCCCCTGGTGGTATTTTGAACGGTACAGCCAGCGGTACTTCCGCTTCCTGGAAGGAGCGGTACTACCGCTGGCGGTAGCGGTACTATCGCCGTGGGAAGTGTTGCTCCTCAATCGACTAAGTCCCAGCATTACTACTGGACTAGTACCGCTGAAGTACCGCTGCAAACATAATCCAATTTCATATTGGTGGTACTACCGCTTGCGGAAGGAGCGATACTACAGCTGGAGTATCCGATACTACCACTGAACATAGTTGATTTTGGTGGCTTTGGCATTTTTCACTCTTCCTTTTTGCGTCGAGATGATATTTCCTGAAATAACTTAAACGCACTGTTAGAAACTTAATCGTGTTGTTATCAACTCCAAAACACATGAGAGATCAAATGCAAATACACTTTCATACACCTCTCTAAAAAATGTTTTTCAGTACCTCTGTTTAATAAAATAAAATGCTCTAGCACATGAGTTAATCCCTGCTTCCCTCTGCGAAGGGTCTTTATTTTACTTTTATGTTGAGTCTCCATCTTCTAACTTTATGCACAACTGAGAGAGCATAGTTTCCATTCTGAGATTAATGTGCTTCAGTCCTAAAGATTATTATTGATTGATTAATGATGTGTTATTATTTGCTCTCAAATTATTTGTTCTAGTCATCCACTTGAATTTTGAAGGTGTCCTGGCATTTATGGTTTGCCTACTCTTAAGGACAAGCGAAATATCACTTTGCTATGTTTTCTTTATGCGCAAAACAAACGTATAACTTTGAAGTGCATTATTATTCATGATCTTTTATTTGTGTTACTTTTCATGATGCAAGGTGATTGCTAAGTTTCATTGTTAGAATTATATCTATCATGCATGTGTTTAAAGTACTATGATCTTAGCCTACATATGCTTTTACAATTTAGATGATTAAGTTTATGTTGGTAGCATGTCACCTCAAAAATTATTTGTTTTTATTGTTTTACCTACTCGAGGAAGAGTAGGAACTAATCTTGGGGATGTTGACACGTCATAAACGTATCCATAATTTATGACGTTCCATGTTATTTTCATGTCATATGCCACATGTTTCCTATACACTTTATGTCATTTTTATGGATTTTCTGGGACTAACCTATTGACAAGATGCTACATAGCCAGTTCATGTTTTCTGTTGTTTTTGGTTTCACAAATTTTGTTCTAGAAATATTCTCGGAATTGGACGAAACGAAGTCCCAGAGTCTTAGAAATGTGTCACGTACATGGAGTCCGGAGGGGACCCGGAGGGGGCCCTGGAGGCCCCACACCATAGGGCGGCGCCCCTGGCCGCGCTAGCTGGTGGTATGGGCCCCTGGCCACGCACCGACGTTGCCCTCTCGCCTATTTGAGCTCCTCCTCGGGTTAAGCCTAAAAACCCAAGCCTTTTCCACCAGAAAGATCCGTAGCTGCCGTCATCGTCAACCCTAGTTCGGGAGGGTTATGGAGCTCTCCTCGGCACCCTACCGGGAGGGGAATTCATCACCGGAGGGATCTACCTCACCATGCCTGCCTTCGGAGTGATGTGTGAGTAGTTCATCCTTGGACTACGGGTCAATAGCAATAGCGAGATGGTTGTTCTCTCCTCTTTATGCCTCATGTTTAGATCTTGTGAACTGCCTAACATGATCAAGATCATCTTATTGTAATGCTACATGTTGTGTTTCCTAGGATCCAATGAATAATGAATGCTATGTCCAATGATTATCAATCTATCATGTTCTATCATGTTTATGTTATTTATGATCTTGCATGCTCTCCGTTACTAGTAGATTCTCTGGCCAAGTTGATGCTTGTAACTCCAAGAGGGGGTATTTATGCTAGATAGTGGTTTCATGCCTCCCTTTTACTCACGCCGGAGTGACATAAACGTAACGGGTGGGAAATATGCTATTTCCATTAGGTAGAAAACAACGATGTTTACATTACACACTTTGCTTAATTCAATTATATGTTGCTTGCAACTTAATACCCGACATTTGATTGGATGACGCTCCAAGGGTGGATTATTAGTCATAGATGCAGTTGGATAACGGTCTATGAATCTTGTTGTAATTCCCACATGAATCACATAGTAATAATCATGTCATGCATATGCACTACGGTGCACCCTTTATATATGTCAATTGCCCAGCTGTAATTTGTTTACCCATCATATTACTATATTTTATGGAGAGACACCACTAGTGAACTGTGGACCCCAGTATATTTCCTTACATTGATAATGCAACCACTTCAACCGTTGTTTTCACACTGCAATTACTATATTCTTATTGCCATCGCTGTTCTCTGTTCATTACTGCAAAAAATATTGTTTTCCACACTATATGTCTAATCCTTTGTTTCAGCAAAACCGGTGAGATTGACAACCTCACTGCTTCCTTGGGGCAAAGTAATTTGATTGTGTTGTGTAGGTTCCACGTTGTTGCTGAACCGGTAGTCGCCCTGCCAACATCATTTGTCTTCAACCTTCAGAAGTGATTTCTTTCTCCTACTGGTCGATTCAAACTTGGTTTCTTTCTTAGGGAAACTTGTTCTTGTGCTCTTCATACCTTCCTCTTGGGGTCTCCCAATGAGTGCAAACTCCTGCACCATCAGGACGCCCCACCGCCATCGAAACCACGCGGGCTTTGCCCAGTGTTGCCCTCTGGCAGTGTTAGGGGGAGGAAGCAAGGTTGGTGGCGGCTGGGACGGGCGCCTAGGGTTCCGCCCGGGCTGCTCGATAGGAGAAGCACGGGGGGGCTAACAGTTGTGAAATGAAACTTATGAAGACCTTGAGTGTTCATAGTTTGGTTCATGCTAAGGGGTGCCATAATCCATGTGGCAGAGCGTGGGTGGAAGCGTAAGGAAGTTTTCGGTAGCAGGGACACAAGTTTACGCAGGTTCGGTATGTCGCGGCAATGGCGGCGCCCTACTCCTGCAATCTCACTCAATCAGGGCTAAAGACTGAATTATATAAAGTATAAAGTGAGTCTAGGGTTTATGTTTATCTTTCTTACTTGCTTGCCCTGTGGGGGCTCCCATCCGGTGGCGTTGTTGAAGTAGGTCTGACCGTAGGGCAGGTTGAGCATGGCCTCGTTGGTTTTGTTGGGGTAGACGAAACCGTAGTTGCGCGTGTCCACCAGGGAATCCCCTAAGATGAACACCCGAGTGTAGCACGCCGGATCCGCTCGAGCTGGTTGCGTCGCCACTACGAGTAGAACCACCGCCATCGCCATCCTAAAAAGAGACCAAGCCATGTCTTCTGGTTTCTCCCATGCACGTGCGATCTCTTATTTGCTCGGGATGGAGGGAGGATATCACAAGCCCAATCGCTACGATTGAGCTTGCCAGTCTGTGATCGCTGACTATCACAAACCCAACCGCCACGACGTCTTTCACCGGCTACCGACAGCAACCGTCCACATGCTTGGAGTAACCTAGTGCTGGAAATGATTAGTTTAACATATTCGGATTCACGGTAAGGTAAGTCAGACCTCGGCGAATCCAATGGCTTGGCTTCTCCAATCTCCATTAAAGCCAGACACACAGCGGCGAGTCCGGATGGGATCGATCGCCGACGGTCCGAAGATTCCATGGATCAAGTTGTAGGGAAGACGATGCCGATGGATGAGCACCATGGATAGCATTGGAGTTTCCAAATCATGCCTCCATAGAATGTACATGACAATCTGTGCAAATGTAGTATTGCAGAAATGTGGGCGCTAGCACGGACATGTCTTTCCTGAGTAGCATTGCCAAGACTTGGAGGTATGATTGTGTCAGCTTAGCAAGCGAGGGTGGGAAGCACATGGTAAATTCGGTTTGGTGATACTTTCTGCGCATCAGGTCTCGAGTTCTGGGGTGAAAACTCTAGGTCTGACCTAAATTGGTTGTACATCACAATGGCGATGTGTACACATCGTTCCTTGTTGGAGGCATTGCTTGGAGATTGCTCGGACTTCTCTCCGAGGTGAAAACTGATAATCTTGCTTTGGTGGTTGGATCAAGCGACAGTGGTGCTCATGCGTCGTACCCTTTTTGGAGGCGTCGTATTCGGAGAACATTTTTCGTAGTCCAGTGTTGCCAAAGTTGATGGTTGATCTTGAGGTTTGCTGCAGCGTTCGGTTGATCACTTTGACATGACTTTTGCTCGTGTCTTTTCTTTTTAATTTTTAATTTTTATTTCTTTTGTCTATGTGCATCCCCATATCTTGACTGGCTCTTGACATCATGTTGTTACAGAGGCTCGGTGTATGTTGTATCATTCTGATATTAATAAATTTCCCTTTATAAAAATAATGACGACGACACCCGCGACATTATCGCATTCTTCTTGCTGGCCGAGCATTGCTACCGATTCTCATCTCTCGAAACAGCCTTTCTCCCCGCTTTATAAATAAAGAAACCGCCACAACAGTCTTACAGGGTAACAATTACAACAACCAACTAGAAGAAGAATGATGGGGCAACAGCACAACTGTCACGACCCCGGACCCAGAGATATACATACTGTTATGTGCTGCTAGCCATGGACTCACAAGGGCTTCAGGGTTACCAGCCCCGGCCGCAACAAACAACGGCAGGCAGACTGGATTCATCGGCACGTAGTTCGGATCCCCGGTCTACTACTCCTTGTATCCATGCTAGTCATAACCAACTATGCATATCAAAGCATCCACGAATCGAATGAAACTGAAGGAAACGGAACCAAAGTTATACAGAGATACTATGTGTCCAGAAAGTGCAACAACAATCGAGGGTTACTGGGGTTACCTCGTCCCAGGACGAATCACATCGGCAGGCGGGCTCGGACATGGATCATCGGCTCCACAACCCCTCGACTGCGACAGCTATGCAGGCATAGCCAAAACTGTATAACAATGAGCTCAAAACCAACAACCGATCAAAGCAGTACTCTAAACATGAAGCTTTATTAAACATGTGTTACTAGAGTAAAGCTTACAAGCAGAGGTCACACGACCCAACATTACATCAGACAAGGGAAGGCAAATTATGTTGCTATTCAACAAGAACCAAAAAGGCCTAAGAGGCCGCAACATAAGGCGACGTCCCAGCCCATAGATTCCAGGCTGCTACCTGGGAACCCAAAACTACTCGACGATGTCCACGTTGAATCACCACCGACGTGAGATATTCTCCTGAACCAAAATTAAGCAAACCTGAGTACGGGAGGTACTCAACAAGACTTAGTTAACCTATTATATAGCTGCTATCTTCAGAAAGGGTTTTATGAAGGCTGATTTGCGTAAAGCAATCTTTGTTTTGCAAGTTGAGGAAGGAATAGCACGTCTCATAGAAGGTTTTCAAAACAGATGAGAAACTCACTACTGTGATCATCATCATTTCAAGCCACCAACATCAATTCCCAGCATCTCACATGCTACAAGGATCACCCCTCTCGGCATCTCCGAGGTGGCACCCTTCATCTATTGCCTCCATGCATTGTCAACATCTTTTACGTCACGTTCAAGTTATCTATGACCACATGGCATTCACCAAGTCGTCCTTAACCGTGGACACGGCTTTCCGAAAGATTTATCCCTACAGGGTGGTACACTTTACCCACACGTACCATCCGACTCTTAATGCCAAGCTATTGGCACAATTCCGACGATGTGCCGGCAGAGTGTGGTTGGACACGACCTTTACCTTGTCGAGCCCTATCCATGAGTCAACCCAAACAGGGCCACCCCGTCAACAGGGAGTTGGCCACCTCCTGACGGCACCTGTTCTGTGAGTTGCGATCAAGATCCGTGTACGTCCATCACTTGTCTCGGTCACGCCCTAAACACCTCCAAAAGGTTTTTGACTCACACGCAGATGGAAATCCCAAACTACGTGACTCGCGGATAGAACCAAACAAGTTAGTTAGTCGAGCGCGGTCTGTTAGGCCCCGCGTGTGGTTGCAAGCTCAGTCTTGGTTTCCGCGGCGAGACCTTAGTCCTAGGGTTGGCAAGTACAGGACAAACAACCACTTCCCAAGTGGCCTCCCATCCAAGCCTTAGTCAAGTTAACCACACAGTGCTCATCTTACCACGTCATCATATCATACTAGGTTATAGCAGCTCTGATTCATCAACCGGATGGAGCAGAGGTAACAAACATATCAAACTAAGAGGTAGCAGATATGAGGCTCTGGCGATGCGCACAAGCAAATCTATGGCGTCTAGGAGCAGTGGATCATGTCATTGTGAACTATATCTAGTAGCATCAAATACTTTAGAATCGAATGCAAAGTACGAGAATCAAATGTTGCTGGAAAACATATATGAGAAGATAAGAGGTTATGCTTGCCTTGGTTATCAGAAAACCAGATAAAGATCTTATGGAATAAGTGCTTGACTTGTCGGTTAAGATCAAGTATTCATCATTGGAGATGTTGGCCTTCACTTCGGAGTCACGTTCTACCGAGGGAGAAACAACACCGAAAGAGAAATAACAATCAACACATGGCATCGATGCAATGCGCAATATGTATGCATGAGCAAATTAATGCACTGAAATAAATCCCTAAACATGCTCGATGAGTTGCTAGGGTTCGTATGTCAGTTATGCAATTTTATTGAAATTATCCCGAAATAGACCCCGGAGGGGCAATTCGGGCAATTATGAAAGTGAGTACCATTTTAGTTGCTCAAATGGGAATGAAAACATCATAAACATGTTGCATTTGTCGTTTTGAGCAATTTGGTATATAACTTTTAATTTTCTAATTTTAGTGAATAAAAACTTATTTTTCTATTTGAAAAAGATTAAACAACATTAAATAAATGCTTATTTTTGGACTTTCTCAAACATGTATGAAAAAGGTATATTTGGGTAGCTTACATTTTTCTGAGCATTTTAGTACCTTCCTTTTATTTTTCTGAGGTATAAAACAATAGTTATTGATTTTCTAAATATAATTCATTTCCTGTAATTAATAACCATTTTCTCAAAATAGGAAAAACAGGATTATGATGTCATCATGACGTCTAGGTGACGTCATCAATGGCCAGTGCTGCACTGCCGCGGTGCAATCGCGCGATTTAGCGCCGGATTTGCGGAATGGTGGGGCTAGCGAGCGGGAGGGAGGCAAGGCGAGCACGAGGGTGGTGGTGCCGTGACCAAATGGTCACCGGCGGCGAGCCAGCGAGCATCTACGCGGCGGCGGTGACAGGGGCGTGCCGAGGAGGGTTATCCCGAGGGGGAGGAGGCGAACTGAGACCACGGGGAGGCTCACCGGAGCGAGGGGGCGTGATGGTGTTGACAGAGAGGCGCGGGAAGGCCTAAATCGTCGCCGGCGTCCGGAACCCGACGGCGGCCGGAGTCAGACGGGATGGTGCAATTCCTCTGCTCCGGGGCATCCCCGCAGGCGGGAGTTGGCGAGGAGGTGCAGAAGCTCGGGGCAGATCTTCCGGCATGGTCATCTCGTCCAGGGGTGGCAGGAGAGACGGCAATCGGCGGCGGCCGAGGCGAGCTAGGGTTCCGGCCTCTGCGGCCAGGGAGCAAGAAAGGAGGGGAGAAGAGGGTGCTGCGAGGAGGGAGGCGAGATGGGGACGCCTCCCTCACCCCTTATCCGTGCGGGAGGCCCAGGAGGACGTGGAGGGGCGCCGTCGACGAGTTGGCCGCCTACTGGCCGGAGTGGAAGAAGACAAACGGGAGGATTTGCGAAAACCCCCTGGAAATTTGGAAATTCACCAAAAGGTCCTTCTCTGCTTTAAAACAGCTCAGGAAATAAAGATTTAAGGGCCTTTTTGGAATCAGAAAATTTGGCAAAAGTACATTTTGGAAAGCTTGTGAAGTTTCCAACAAAAACATGTTTTGCTTTGGTGAAATTGAATTATTTTTCAACACAAAATTTTGGGAACCAAAATAAGTACTATTTGTGGTATTTTTCTCAAACCATTTAAATTCATAACTTAAATTGGTTTCAAATTTTGTTTCCATGCATGTATGGGATGAACACACACCACACACCCTAGTTTAGCAAAATTGGGATGTTACAAATCTACCCCCCTTACAAGAATCTCGTCCCGAGATTCCCGAAGGAGAAAGAAAGAAGGAACACCGGTTTTGAACGATCTTCTTGAACCTTACGTTTCTTTTCTCGAAGGGGTTGATCTGTAGCACTTGCGAAGATCTCCAGCGGCTACACCTTAGGTAGAGGGAAAGCTCTTAGAAATTCATCTTCACGAAGATCGAGTATCTCATGGATAACTCATGACATGAATGTTCACAAAGAACTGTTGAGTTATCGTGCATGAAACACATCAAGGTAGTGGAGGGAATAAGGGAAGGTTTGGTTCTTGGAATGAGTTAGGATATGAGATTTGCACAATACTTTAAATCCATTTGAAAAAGAACGGTTGAAAAACTTGTGACACCGAGGTTTCCTCAAACAGAAAACCAAGATGAAAAAGGATTGTATGTGATACCACAACGTGATATCCGTAGACGAGGGGAAAACACGAGAAAGCACTGTGATCGTGCGTCAGAAAAGACTTGATACATGATCAGGTTCACTCTTCGGAGTGGACACGGGAGATAACGGGACTTCCATTCCGTTAAATTTTGTCAAAAACTTTGTCAAGGATCGGGAGGTTACTTCACGACAGAAGATGAGTAGCCAAAGGATGTTGAAACACCGTAAATTAGGTGGAACTCTTGGTCACACCATAAGGATGGTTAGCCAACGGGGATTAGAATACCGGAAGGAATAAGAATCTTTTTCCTATTGTGGATTTGACGTAGAAATACGGTTACCATATGGTTAAGATCCCATGGCTGAAGTAACTGACAAATTCACTCAATGTGTGAGATGAACAGAACTTCACGTACCAACAACTCGAAATAGGGAACTGATCAAAGGCGGTTGCAAAACACCACGAGATGTTTTCATGGTGAACTTGTTTCCACTGTAAGAAAAGTTTGGAGGATCAACTGAGAGATATTGGAAAGATCAACTTCCAAGTTACCCTTGATGTTTTAGATACCGACAGTAGGCTCTTAACAAGCCTTCAAAAGGTCATCAAGTGAAAGTCAAACTTCGGTTCAAAAGAACGATGAGGGAGAATTCTAGAATAAGCATCACAGAAATCCTCACGAGGAGTGGTTGTTCTTACGGCTTTAAAGAGATATGACATTAGGCCTTACGGCTAATTGTGTCAACCACAACATCAACCATGTCGTACTTTCAAAAGGACCTAATTCAATACCCTTGAGGAAACACCAACCATCATTGATGCTTGAGATTCAGCTCTGGTTAGTGGGTTGAATAACTGAGACTCAACGTGTTTGATTGAAGAGCTTGCACCGGTTACCAACGGGACACATCTACTAGATTCTCAAGATATGGACTACGATGTCAAGCTTAAGAGGATGAGCGAGATGGAAGAAATCATGTATTAGCAACTTGCGAAGGACGGTTGCACCTACATGGACTACTTGCAACGGAACACACCAGAGTCTTTGTTGGGAAGATGGTCACAAAGATAACGAAGTTCTTAGACCTCTTCTCTTTCACAAATGGTCAGTCAGTGGCTTAGTCTGGATGCACTTCTTCCAGTAGACGGTGGTAACAACCAACCATCTCAAGAATAGTCCACACATGCATAACTGACTTGGGATGATTCCCGAGGAAACAAGAAAACTCTTCTCAGATCCATGACGACAACTTTCACCATAAGCACATGGACCGGGGTAAGTTACTTCGAACATCTAGAACACAACTTCGTGATGACACAAAGATGATTCTCGAAAGTTTCCAACATTAGTGCCAAGTGTTCAACATGAACCTCTTGCAACTTGGGTAAATAGGGATGTCATCGATGGGATCAATAACCCTTATCAAGTTACTCCAAGAAGAGGGATTCATATGTTACATGAACAGGGGAAAATATTGGTCTGCCAAAGGACATAAAGGTGTACCTAGGAAAAATACCATGAGTGGGAACACCATCAAGGTAGTCCTTGGATCTTTTCTCGATTTGACGATAGCCCAAATCAAATCAAGGGTCGAAAGATAGCATGTCCATTAAGGAGATACTATCATGCTTCAACGCAAAGGAAAGTGGACATCCCATAACGAAGGATCAAGTTAGGCGGAGCTTTTGTCTTTCAACTCTCCAAGTTAGTGATTAAGCTCAACCAACTAGTCCAGGATATCCAGCAGGGTTCCTTGGAGAAAGGAGTGGTTCAAACTACCCCTTGCTTAGACATTACGGTCAGGTAACAACCTGGTGATACTTCTAGAGAGACAACTAGAATATCACAACCTACCGATATGTCTTAGAAATCGAAAGGAGGCATGCTTTTCAAAGCAACCGATATGGTCTGGAGAACTTTGGCATGAACCTAACTCTCTGACCGAGGATGTGCACCGCATGAACGGATTTGGAACACCTTCAACTTCAAAAGGAGGTTGGGTGACCAGTAGTGCTAAGAAGGGTACAGATGTTTCTTAGATTTTTCGAAGCACTAGAAATTGCTAAGAATACCTGATACACACATCAATGCACACCCATCATTCTCAAGCATTCCAGCTTGGAGGAATGGGGAGTGAGGACATGTAAGAGCATTACTTCATCAATAAGACCATGAAATTCAGCATGACCTCTTGATGCCAAAGAGTGTCATACTCGAAGGTGGAATAAAACAGAAGCTAATGAAACTTCTTTATCCTGTGGATTACAAAACTTTGACCTGGTTTTAGAGATGAACGAGGTACTGGAGTTTGTTTCTCCTCACATTCCAAGGTGGAATGTTTTAACAGAAAATAGGAGCAACTGCATTGGAAGAATCCAACACACATGTGCAACTTGATGTCCGAATCAACGGATGGAGGTTTGAGAGCAATTGGAAGATAGGAACACGCAGGAGGATTCCTAAGATCCCTTTGATTGCACAGGGTAATACTCACTTGTAGAACCCATGCTAAGAAGATAAGTATAGCTGAACCAAGAACAAAAATATGGGAATCATAAAGAACACTCTTGTCGTGATCCTTTTGATTCCTAGAGAAAACCTATGGCTATTGGAGCTGAGATTACCTAGCCACCCTGAGGTAAAACAGATTCCTCAGGATCCAAAGAAACAGAACTTGGGTTAAAGATCAGCATCCTGTACTGATAGCGTGAGCATTACATGGTTAAGAAACCACATGACTCAACTCACCACAATTCAGCACATTCCGGGACCTTCGGTTCAAGTCCAGGGTTGAAAACATTGAAAAGGATTAACTACTATCTTAGTGCCTTGAAGGACACTACGAATAGCAATCACGAAGTATCTTTCCAAAAACAACGATAGCTCTGGAAGAACTTGAGCAGAGGATAACGGATATACTCGAGATGGCAAGCAGATCTCGAGGTTCAGGATTTAGAACTTGGAAACATGTAGGAATGTGGAATCCACACAACTCTGAGAGATTATGATGGAAAGGAAATCTTCCATTGAAACGAGAGATAACGTAACATGGAACACACACGACTCTAGAACTTAACACTAGGTCAACTTGGGTAAAAGACGTCCTTGCCAAAGAAGGCACCTAGGTTTTGAATCACTAGAAGAGGTAGCAAAACCTTTTCAAATCAAAATAGGTAAGGAGACCCAGACTTAGAGCGATACCAGATACGGAGTAAAAAGAACCTAAGAAGGTTTTTCACAATCCATTTCGAGTTTCAAAATAGTTTTCATAAACTCTAGACTCGACATCGACCAAGCAGTAAGGTTTTCCTACAGGCAGTCCTACTCTGATACCATGACTTATCACGACCCCGGACCCAGAGATATACATACTGTTATGTGCTCCTAGCCATGGACTCACAAAGGCTTCAGGGTTACCAGGCCCGGCCGCAACAAACAATGGCAGGCAGACTGGATTCATCGGCACGTAGTCCAGATCCCCAGTCTACTACTCCTTGTATCCATGCTAGTCATAACCAACTATGCATATCAAAGCATCCACGAATCAAATGAAACTGAAGGAAACGGGACCAAAGTTATACAGAGATCCTATGTGTCCAGAAAGTGCAACAACAATCGAGGGTTACTGGGGTTACCTCGCCCCAGGCCGAATCACATCGGCAGGCGGGCTCGGACATGGATCATCGGCTCCACAACCCCTCGACTGCGACAGCTATGCAGGCATAGCCAAAACTGTATAACAATGAGCTCGAAACCAACAACCGATCAAAGCAGTACTCTAAACATGAAGCTTTATTAAACAGGTGTTACTAGAGTATAGCTTACAATCAGAGGTCACACGACCCAACATTACATCAGACAACGGAAGGCAAATTATGTTGCTATTCAACAAGAACCAAAAAGTCCTAAGAGGCCGCAACATAAGGCGACGTCCCAGCCCATAGATTCCAGGCTACTACCTGGGAACCCCAAACTACTCGACGATGTCCATGTTGAATCACCACCGACGTGAGATATTCTCCTGAACCAAAATTAAGCAAACCTGAGTACGGGAGGTACTCAACAAGACTTAGTTAACCTATTATATATCTGCTATCTTCAGAAAGGGTTTTATGAAGGCTGATTTGCGTAAAGCAATCTTTGTTTTGCAAGTTGAGGAAGGAATAGCACGTCTCATAGAAGGTTTTCAAAACAGATGAGAAACTCACTACTGTGATCATCATCATTTCAAGCCACCAACATCAATTCCCAGCATCTCACATGCTACAAGGATCACCCCTCTCGGCATCTCCGAGGTGGAACCCTTCATCTATTGCCTCCATGCATTATCAACATCTTTTACGTCACGTTCAAGTTATCTATGACCACGTGGCATTCACCAAGTCGTCCTTAACCGTGGACACGGCTTTCCGAAAGATTTATCCCTGCAGGGTGGTACACTTTACCCACACGTACCATCCGACTCTTAATGCCAAGATATTGGCACAATTCCGACGATGTGCCGGCAGAGTGTGGTTGGACACGACCTTTACCTTGTCGAGCCCTATCCATGAGTCAACCCAAACAGGTCCACCCCGTCAACAGGGAGTTGGCCACCTCCTGACGGCACCTGTTCTGTGAGTCGGGATCAAGATCCGTGTACGTCCATCACTTGTCCCGGTCACGCCCTAAACACCTCCAAAAGGTTTTTGACTCACACGCAGATGGAAATACCAAACTACGTGACTCACGTATAGAACCAAAGAAGTTAGTTAGTCGAGCGCGGTATGTTAGGCCCCGCGTGTGGTTGCACGCTCAGTCTTGGTTTCCGCGGCGAGACCTTAGTCCTAGGGTTGGCAAGTACAGGACAAACAACCACCTCCCAAGTGGACTCCCATCCAAGCCTTAGTCAAGTTAACCACACAAGGCTCATCTTACCACGCCATCATATTATACTAGGTTATCGCAGCTCTGATTCATCAACCGGATGGAGCAGAGGTAACAAACATATGAAACTAAGCGGTAGCAGATATAAGGCCCTGGCGATGCGCACAAGAAAATCTATGGCGGCTAGGAGCAGTGGATCAGGTCATTGTGGCAATGCAGTATATAGGTGAACTATATCTAGTAGCATCAAATACTTTAGAATCGAATGCAAAGTACGAGAATCAAATGTTGTTGGAAAACATATATGAGAAGATAAGAGGTTATGCTTGCCTTGGTTATAAGAAAACCAGATAAAGATCTTCTGGAATAAGTGCTTGACTTGTCGGTTAAGATCAAGTATTCGTAATTGGAGATGTTGGCCTTCACTTCGGAGCCGCGTTCTACCGAGGGGGAAACAACACCGAAAGAGAAATAACAATCAACACATGGCATCGATGCAATGCGCAATATGTATGCATGAGCAAATTAATGCACTGAAATAAAGCTCTAAACATGCTCGATGAGTTGCTAGGGTTCGTATGTCAGTTATGCGATTTTATTGAAATTATCCCGAAATAGACCCTGGAGGGGCAATTCGGGCAATTATGAAAGTGAGTACCATTTTAGTTGCTCAAATGGGTTTGAAAACATCATAAACATGTTGCATTTGTCGTTTTGAGCAATTTGGTATATAACTTTTAATTTTCTAATTTTAGTGAATAAAAACTTATTTTTCTATTTTAAAAAGGTTAAACAACATTAAATAAATGCTTATTTTTGGACTTTCTCAAACATGTATGAAAAAGGTATATTTGGGTAGCTTACATTTTTCTGAGCATTTTAGTACCTTCCTTTTATTTTTCTGAGGTATAAAACAATAGTTATTGATTTTCTAAGTATAATTCATTTCCTGTAATTAATAACCATTTTCTCAAAATAGGAAAAACAAGATTATGATGTCATCATGACGTCCAGGTGACGTCATCAATGGCCAGTGCTGCACTGCCGCGGTGCAATCGCGCGATTAAGCGCGGGATTTGCGGAATGGTGGGGCTAGCGAGTGGGAGGGAGGCAAGGCGAGCACAAGGGTGGTGGTGCCGTGACCATATGGTCACCGGCGGCGAGCCGACGAGCATCTACGCGGCGGCGGTGGCAGGGGCATGCCGAGGAGGGTTATCCCGAGGGGGAGGAGGCGCACTGAGACCACTGGGAGGCTCACCGGAACGAGGGGGGCGTGATGGTGTTGACGGAGAGGCGCGGGGAGGCTAAATCGTCGCCGGCGTCCGGAACTCGACGGCGGCTGGAGTCGGACGGGATGGTGCAATTCCTCTGCTCCGGGGCATCCCCGCAGGCGGGAGTTGAAGAGGAGGTGCAGAAGCTCGGGGCGGATCTTCCTGCATGGTCATCTCGTCCAGGGGTGGCCGGAGAGACGGCAATCGGCGGCTGCCGAGGTGAGCTAGGGTTCCGGCGTCTGCGGCCAGGGAGCAAGAAAGGAGGGAAGAAGAGTGTGCTGCGAGGAGGGAGGCGAGATGGGGACGTCTCCCTCACCCCTTATCCGTGCGGGAGGCCCAGGAGGACGTGGCGGGGCGCCGTCGACGAGTTGGCCGCCTACTGGCCGGAGTGGAAGAAGACAAAAGGAAGGATTTGCGAAAAACCCCTGGAAATTTGGAAATTCACCAAAAGGTCCTTCTCTGCTTTAAAACAGCTCAGGAAATAAAGATTTAAGGGCCTTTTTGGAATCAGAAAATTTGGCAAAAATACATTTTGGAAAGCTTGTGAAGTTTCCAACAAAAGCTTGTTTTGCTTTGGTGAAATTGAATTATTTTTCAACACAAAATTTTGGGAACCAAAATAAGTACTATTTGTGGTATTTTTCTCAATCCATTTAAATTCATAACTTAAATTGGTTTAAATTGGTTTCAAATTTTGTTTCCATGCATGTATGGGATGAACACACACCACACACCCTAGTTTAGCAAAATTTGGATGTTACAACAACAAGGCCCAATTGAGACTAAAAGAGAGACTAATGGGGGAGGAGAAAGCGCGAGGGGGAGGTGGAGTGGGTAGAGGAGACGCCAGGCGCAAAGTAGCGGGACTTAGCGTGGCATCAGAGCAGCAATAGGGCGCACGACCACTAACAGTCTGTCGATGGAGTCGTCTAGCTGTGCCTTGTCCTGCTGTCTACACAGTGGCTGCCACTACTACAAGAAAGCCTGAAATTTGAAAACAGATTCAGTCACCCGCCTTAGGAAAACTTTCTCAATAAGCATCTTGTTGCGAATGGTCCACAGGGACCCCATCATTGCTACAAACACCAGCCAGAAGAGGAATGTACCTCTACCGGCCAGGTGCGCCTGGGTTTTTAGGAATTCACCAATGTCCGAGGCGTGCTACACAGGCCCCATAGCTTCCCTGACGAAATTTCACAGAAACCGGTGGGACATGCGAACAAGATGTTAGAATTGGACTCAGGGACCCTATAGAGAGGGCACAAGCCGTCCCCCGGCCCACGGCGTTTGGCCACCTCGATCCTAGACGGCAGCCTGTCCCAGAGTAACTGCCACACAAAGATCTTAATCTTCAGTGGTAAGCGGGCCTTCCATAAGGGAGAGGCCCACGTACTAGTCTGCCTAGGGAAATGGGCCCTATACGCAGATTTGACCAAAAAGGTTCCAGGGGGGCAAAGGTCCAAGACATGTGATCCCCCTTCTGCCAGAGCGTTAAGGAGAGCATGTCGGAGCTCTTCCCAGGACATGGCCTCAGCCGGCCCAAATGTTCGTCGAACGAGATGTCCCAAGTCCCATTCTGGCCGCCAAATCCACCAATTGGGAAGGATACGAGAAAATAGCAAAAAGGCGTGGGAACTCCAACTGCAACGATCTCTCGCATAACGAGGGGTCAAGCCGAAACCGGACACCCTGTCCATCTCCAACAGTGAACTGGATCCCTTTTCTAATATCCTGCTTGATCAAATGGATAGATTTCCAAAATAGAGATCCCTCCCTGTCAATCACAAGCAAGGAGCGGGGGACCCTGCTGGTAGGAGCTAAAGCCACAGACCCTGTTCGTCCCTAAGGATGCGCCAAACCCATCTAAGCATGAGCGCTACGTTCATCTTACGAGAGGCCACAATCCCTATACCCCCCATGTCTTTTGGGGCACACACGTCCGCCCACTTCACCATACGGTATTTTTGCTTGCCTGTGAAATCTTGCTAGAAGAACCTGGGATAACTCTTTGTCAAAGGCGGCATGTACCCCTTCGGGAAGGGATAAATCCCCATCATATACGAGGGGATACTAGAGAGGCAGGACCCAATCAGCACGGAATTACTTCCCTTGGAGGTAAAGTGTCCATGCCAGGGTTCTGCCTTATGCCTGACTCTCCCCAACATGGGGTCCAGGTCCTTGATAAGGATACTAGAGTCACTCAGCAGTACCCCCAGATAATTAACCGGGAACGAAGAAAACTTGTAGTTGAGGTTGTCCGTGATCCTCTGTTGTTCATCCGGGGGAAAACCGAGAACCACAACTTCACTCTTGTCAAAGTTAATCTTAAGGACACACATGGCCTTGAAAAAGAGCAATGGGAACTTGAGGTTGACAATATCCAACCCCGAGCCCTCCACCATAATCACGGCATCGTTTGCATATAGTAGACCAGCCCCCAGAATGAGGTGGCCTACCACCACGAAGATATACCCGGCCCTCCAGGCTTTGTCCAGGATAGTGCAAAGAGCATTGTTATGTCTTAAACGTATCCTTAATTTTTGATGTTCCATGTTGTTTTCATGCCATATGCTAGATGTTTTCCTTAAATTTTATGTTATTTTTATCTATTTCCTGGGACTAACCTATTGATAAGATGCCACAGAGCCAGTTCCTGTTTTCTGTTGTTTTTAGTTTCGAAAAGTTGTTCTGGAAATATTCTCGGAATTGCAAAATTCAAAGCCTGGAAGTCTTATAATTTCCGAAGGATCCACGGAGTCCCGAAGAGACCCGGAGGGGGGCCATGGAGCCCCCACATCATGCCTCCGCGCGAGTGGGCCCCTGGCCGCGCCGGCTAGTGGTGTGGCCTCCCGGATGCCCACCGACGTTTCCCTCTAGTCTATATATGGCCCCCGATGCATAAACCCAAAAAATATCGGCCTCCTTCCATGAAAAGTTCCATAGCTCCGCCGCCGCTGCCGACAAGTTTTGGGGGACAGAAATCTCTGTTCCGACACCCTGCCGGGACGGGGAAGTGCCCCCGGAGCCATCTCCCTCGGCTCCACCGCCATCTTCATCGCCGTTTCTGTCTCCTATGATGAGGAGGGAGTAGTTCTCCCCCGGGGCTGAGGGCTCTACCGGTAGCTATGTGTTTCATCTCTCTCTCCCATGGTGTGATCTTTATGTGATCATGATCTTTGTAATCTAGTTGAATATGTGGATGTTTCTCTTCATCTATTATGCTACTCAAGTGGATTTATGATGAGATCTCCGTACGCACTTTGATAATGGTGTAAAGGTGACAGTGTGTGCATCGTGTGGTTTAGCATGATATTTATATTTTGTGTTGGATGACCCTATGAAATTGTGGTGTTTGTCTAATACCTTCTAGGGCGCTCAAGTTGACAGTGTGGTGTTAACTAGACATGGGAATGTGACTTTAAGGTGTGCTTTGTAGCCCTACACAATGAATTGGTATTTGTTAGTCAACCGAAGAGTGGTTCGGAGTAGCATATATAGTGAAGAGAGATATTTATGCATTCAATTATGTTATCATTGTTGAGAGTGTCCACTAGTGAAAGTAGGATCCCTAGGCCTTTTTTCTAAGCATCGAAACACCATTTACAATTAGTTCTGCTACATGTTTTCTTGCTTCCATTTTTATTCCAGATTGCTACTATAACTTATAACCATCCATACTACTTGTATTTTACTCTCTCTCTTCGCCGAACTAGTGCACCTATTCAACTTAAAATTGTATTAGGTTTTTGGGGACACAAGAGACTTCTTGTATCGTAATTGCAGGGTTGGTTGAGAGGGATATCTTTGACCTCTACCTCCCTGAGTTCAAAAAACCTTGGGTGATCCACTTAAGGATTGTTGATGTTCTACAAACCTCTACACTTGGAGTCCCAACACTGTGTACAAGAATAGAAGTGTGCGTAGACATCAAGCTCTTTTCTAGCGCCGTTGCCGGGGAGGTAAGGTAAAAGGTACTTACATCCTGGGTGAGTGCTCGAAGTTATTTCCATTAGGTTCTGCAATTATATCTTTTTGTTTCTTGTTTTCACTAGTTAGGCTTATTTTTACTTGTTCCTTGTTTTTATTTTTAATAGTTAGTGTTAATGGAAATCAACAAAAATATGAGAGAGCTTTATTTGCACGCTAGAAGCAATGTTATTAGCATTAATTCTTTGGATACCATTATTTCTAATATGGAAAAGTCTAAGCTTGGGGAAGCTAGTTTTTATGAAAATGATCTTTTTAGTCCCCCAAGCACGAAGGAACAAATTTACTTTGATCATACTTTGCCTTCAATTTATGATGATTATGATATTTTCATTTCACATACTATTGAGGAGAAAGTTAACTATGATTATAATATGCCTCCTATATTTGATGATTATGGTGATGAAATAATAATGATAGCTATTTTGTTGAATTTGCTCCCACTACTATTAATGAGAATGACTATGCTTATGTGGAGAGTATTAATTCTTTTATGCATGTGGCGCATGATAATAATTTTATATGTGATAGTTATATTGTTAATTTTATTCATGATGCTACTGAAATTTTTTATGAGAGATGGAAATATAGTTTCATGCATCTCAACAATATTAAGTTTCCCCTCTTTATGTTGAAATTTCTGAAGTTGCACTTATTTTGTCTTCCTATGCTAGCCACTTTCTGCTTTCATGACTTGTTTTTCTACAAGATTCTTTTTCATAGGAAGTGTGTTAGACTTAAATTTGTTTTATGTTTGCTTCTTCATGCTCTGTTTTACTTCAATTCATACTTCTTATGTGAGCATCTTCTTAAATTATTTTTTTTTGAAACATTTTCTACTGCAGGGGAGTCCCCCACAGCCCTTTATTGCCAACCAAAGAGTTACAGTTACAGATATGTACAAATAAACATGGGAATAGACTAAGACAGTCTATCCCAGACTAATTTAAGGAGTTAATCCATAAAACTAAATCAGTAGCCACAGAAGCACTCAACCTATGCTTAAGCATAAGGAGATCTAACATGAAGCCCACTTTCCATCCCAAAAAGGAATGTCTTTCCGATTTAAAAATGACTCCATTCCTCTGTTTCCAAATATTCCAGCAAGCAAGAATCACTATCTCAGTGAAACAGGGCCCTTTGAAGGACTTTTTGGCGACCATAAGATTTTCCACAAGTGTGTTATCACTCCAGCTGATTTGCAAATAGTTCCAAATCCTTGAGCTAAAGACACATTGAAAGAACAAATGTATCCAGTCTTCATTGCAATGAGTGCAACAAAGAACACAATAATCAGTACCATCAATCTTCCAGTTTCTTCGTTTGATCATATCCTTTGTATTAATCCTATCCTTGAGGATCAACCAAGCAAAGAATTTATGTTTTGACATGCATTTGGATTTCCATATCCACTTTGCAGGCCCATCTGGAGTTAAATAGGCAAATTGTAGCTGATAGAATTTGCTGGAGGTATATGTGCCTTTATTGAAATTGCATCTCCAACTGTCCTCACTGTCAGACAACTGAACATTATTCACAATGACACTCAGTTCATTAAACTCTTGGAAAGCTTCAATTGAAAACGGCAAGTGGAAAGCATCCGATAGGTCTGTCATCAGTATTAAATCTCTTACTGAGGATAAAGGATCCTTGGTGAAAGAGAATAATCTCGGGAATTTTGTAGCCAAAGGTTGTCCAATCCACGAGTCTTTCCAAAAAAGCCCCGAAAAACCATTTCCCAAAACGCAAGAGGATAAAGAACACCAGGTATCTGCTAATTGCATAACTCCTCTCCACCAGAAAGAACCACAGGATGTGACAGCATGTGGTACTGTTTGAAAATAATAAGCATTCTTGACTAAATGAACCCAAGGGATATCCAAATTATTATAGAATTTTGCCAAGAACTTCAGTAACAGAGCTCTATTTTGAATCTGGATATTGATGATCCCTAATCCTCCTTTGGATTTGGGTCTGCATACCATATCCCATGCAGCTAAAGAATTCACTCTTTGCTTATTCTTGTCTTTTCTCCATAAGCATCTCCTCCTTGCTTTATCTATTATATCAATGACACCTTTAGGGATTACAAGAGTGCACATGTAATAAGAGGGCAAGGAGGAAAGAACCGAGTTCACCAGAACCAAACTATCTCCATAAGAAAGAAATGAGACTGTAGCAGAAAGTCTCCTCTCAATTCTGTCAATTAATGGTGCAAAATCCTTGATATTTGGCTTAGTGGTTCCCATAGGCAAACCTAAATAAGTAAATGGCATAGAAGCCACGGTACAATCAAGGACAGAAGCCAAATCAACACTTTCCTGCTGTGATAAATTAATCGGAATCATCGAAGATTTATTATAATTCACCTTTAGCCCAGTGAGGCTAGCATAAAGGTTAAGCAGATCCTTAAAGACCAAAACCTGAGCCGGTTCAGCAGGAAGGATGACCAAAGTGTCATCCGCATATTGCACTATAGGAAAGTCTCCACCAATTGGAATTGGCAGCCTGAGTCTTCCATCTCTTAGTGCCAGATTAACAATACTTTGTAACAAATCCCCACCTAGCACATATAGAATTGGGGACAGAGGGTCCCCCTGCCTGACACCTCTTTTGCAAACAAAAGTTTTGCCAGGAACTCCATTCAAAAGGACTGATGAAGATCCAGAAGCTGGAATTTCCATTACCCATTTAATTACTAAAGGAGGGAACCCCTTACATTTCAATATCTGCAGAATAACAGAATGGAGTTAAACGGCTTTAAAGAAAAGCACTTCTTGGGAGATAACCGATGGTTTTATTTTTGCTTTGTTTTGCTCTATTTTATTTGAGTCAAGGTGTTATTTACTTATGTAGCAACTCCTTTGTATCTTTATTTTCATGTTTTAGTTGTGCCAAGTAAAGTTTCTGGCGAGAGTTGGAGTTGGTTTTGGATTTTCTGCGCAGAAATCAGATTTCTGTTGTCCACCGTAAAAAATCGCATCATTCACAGAAAGATCAAAATGACCTGAAAATTTGTGTGCTCATTCCGCAGCTAATTTCGATTTTTTTTCGTTATTTACGTTTTTCGGTTTGAGCAACGTAAGTGCCTTGATAAAATTCGTCTTTACAGACTGTTCTGGATTTGGCAGAATCTGCCATTTTTCTTGCATTTGCTCTTTTACTATGTCAAGTGGATTTCTTTGCTTCACGAAACATCGGTGGCTGTATCTAATGTTTAAAAGTACCAATAGGACATGTTCCCATGAAGAACCCATGTATTTTTTATTGTTGCACTAACCCTCTAATGTGAATTACTTTTTGAGTTTGGTGTGAAGGAAGTTTTCAAGGGTCAAGAGAAGAGGGTGATATAATGTGATCAAGAAGAGTGCAAGGTCAAAGCTTGGGGATGCCCCTGTGGTTCATCCCAGAAAATTCTAAGAATACTCAAGCATCTAATGTTGGGGATGCCCAAGGCATCCCCTTCTTCATCAACAATTTATCAGGTCACTTCTAGTGAGACTATATTTTTATTCGGTCACATCATATGAATTTTACTTGGAGCGTCTGTTTGTTTTTATTTTGTTTTATTTTTTTTTCCTTTATGCAATAAACTTATTTGAGACCTAGCATTATCGTGTGGAAGAGAGACACACTCCGCTTTTTCATATGAATACTCGTTATGCTTGTATTATTAGTTTTTCTTCTAGCTGCTGCAAAATTCTTGTTTAGCTCCTGTTTTTCTGGCATCTCTTATTCAGAGGTGTTAGTTTTAGTAGATTTGTGTTAGTACTCTCTTGTTTCATTGTTCCATCTTTTGGAGAGTTTTTTTTTGTTTAGTGTGAAATTCTTGGTGTTGGAAAGGAGTAGTACAATTTTCGTGCTTATAACGGTGCAATTAGAAGCTTGTATAGACTGTGGCTAGACTTTTTCATGTCATACTAGATGTTATTTTAATTCTAAAGCCTAGTGGTTATTTTTGCAGAATGATTTGTCTCAAATAGCTGAGAGTGTTTAGTGTGCCTTAGAAAGAATGAGTTGTTCTTGTCATTTTGAAGCATAAATTTGTGGTGTTCTCCTTTCAGTACTTTATTTGGTTGACTTGGCGCATGCTCACACCATGTTTATGACTACAAACCAGTCACTTATAGCCTATATGATCATTTAGTTTTTGAACTTGTAGTACCACTTATGCTTTGATTAATAATGGTTTTTTCGCTATGCAGATTATGGCCTTTATTGCTCTCTTGATTTTTGCTCCCAGTCTTTTGCTAGCCTCCACCTATACTGAGTATGAGCTCTACTCGTGCATCCAACTCTCAAAAACCGAAGTTTTCCAAATGTGTCCACCATACCTACCTAAATGTGGTATTTAAATGCCACTTCAAATTAAATTGCTCATGTGTTACCTTTAAAACCTTCAAAATTACTCCTATTTTGTGCTCTTGTTTTAGCTCATGAGGACGTAAATAGAGAATCTTTATCTCACTTGTTGATTGGACTTTCACACCCTGGACTAGTGGCTTCATCCGCTTATCCAATTGATAGAAGAGCTTGCAGCGGGGTGCCCAGCCTCAAAGTAATACAACAAATTCTCTTCACTATTTTTGCCCCTGATTTATCAGTCAAAGCATAATTGTGTAAACAAAAGAGAAACAAGGATGACCTTCTACCCATATGCGTCCTTCTATGGGAGCCGCTCTTGTAAAGTCTAGTTGGTTTTTGACGTACTATATTTCTTGTTTACTATTCGTTGACATAAGCATACACCTCTCTAAAATATGTTTTCAATACCTCTGTTTAACAAAATAAAAGCTCTAGCACATGAGTGATCCCTGCTTCCCTCTGTGAAGGGAATTTCTTTTACTTTTACATTCAGTCTCCATCTTCTAACTTTATGCATAGTTGAGAGAGCATGGTTGCCATTCCGATTTTAATGTGCATTTGTCCCAGAAACGTATAGCTTTCGAGTGCATTATTATTCATGATCTTTTGTTTGTGTTACTTTTCATGATGCAAGGTGATCTCAGCTATACTTATGCTTTTACAATTTAGATGATCAAGTTTATGTTGGTAGCATGTCATCTCAGAAATTATGTGTTTTCATCGTTTACCTACTCGAAGACGAGTAGGAACTAAACTTGGGGATGTTGATACGTCATAAACGTATCCTTAATTTCTGATGTTCCATGTTGTTTTTATGCCATAAGCTAGATGTTTTCCTTACACTTTATGTCATTTTTATCAATTTCCCAGGACTAACCTATTGACAGGATGCCACAGAGCAAGTTCTTGTTTTCTGCTATTTTTAGTTTCAGAAAAGTTGTTCTGGAAATATTCTCGGAATTGGAAAATTCGAATCCCGAAAGTCTTAGAATTCTTGAAGGTTCCACGGAGTCCCAACGAGACCCGGAGGGGGCCCTGGATCCCCCACACCATGCCTCCACCCGGGTGGGCCCCTGGCCGCGCCGGCTAGTGGTGTGGCGCCCACCGATGTTGCCCTCTCGCCTATATATGCCCCCTGATGCATAAACCCTAAAAAGATTGGTCTCCTTCCACGAAAAGTTTCGTAGCTCCGCCGCCGCTGCCGACAAGTTTTGGGGGACAAAAATCTCTATTCCGGCACCCTGCCGGGACGGGGAAGTGCCCTCGGAGCCATCTCCATCGACTCCACCGCCATCTTCATCGCCGTTGATGTCTCCTATGCTGAGGAGGAAGTAGTTCTCCCTCGAGGCTGAGGGCTCTACCGGTAGCTATGTGTTTCATCTCTCTCCCATGGTGTGATCTTTATGTGATCATGAGCCTTGTAATCTAGTTGAATATGTGGATGTTTCTCTTCATCTATTATGCTACTAAAGTGGTTTTATTTTGAAATCTTCATAAACACTTTGATCATAGTGCAAAGGTGACAGTGTGTGCACCGTGTGGTTTAGCATGATATGTATATTTTGTGTTGGATGACCCTATGAAATTGTGGTATTTGTCTAGTACCTTTTAGGGCGCTCAAATTGGATGACCCTATGGAATGTGACTTTAAGGTGTGCTTTGTAGCCCTACACAATGAATTGGTGTTTGTTATTCAACCGGAGAGTGCTTTGGAGTAGCATAGTGAAGAGAGATATTTCTGCATTCAATTATGTTATCATTGTTGAGAGTGTCCACTAGTGAAAGTAGGATCCCTAGGCCTTGTTTCTAAGAATCGAAACACCATTTACAATCAGTTATGCTACATGTTTGCTTGCTGCCATTTTTATTTCATATTGCTACTATCACTTATAACCATCCATACTACTTGTATTTTACTTCTTTTCGCCAAACTAGTGCACCTATACAACTGAAAATTGTATTAGGTGTGTTGGGGACACAAGAAAATTCTTGTATCATAATTGCACTGTTGCTTGAGATGGATATCTTTGACCTCTACCTCCCTGAGTTTGATAAACCTTGGGTGATCCACTTAAGGATTGTTGATGTTCTACAAACCTCTGCACTTGGAGTCCCAACACTGTGTACGAGAATAGAAGCGTGCATAGACATCAGTCATCCACCGCAAGGTCGAATAGGATTGGGGATATGGGATCCCCCTGCCTCACCCCGCAAGATGATATAAAATAGGGGCCAATGTACCCATTTATGTTAATCACAGTATTGCCACTCATGACGAGTTGCATTATCCACGTGATGAACCGATCATGAATGCCTGACCCTTGGAGCACCTGGCAAAGGAAGGACCAATACAAACGATCATAAGCTTTTTGGAAGCCTAGTTTAAGGAATACCGCTTTGTGGTGGTGAACCTTCACCTCATGAACAATCTCATGAAGTGCTAGTATCCCATGATGGAAAAAACGTCCCTTGAGGAAGGCAAACTAACAGGGGTGTGTAATGCGTTCAGCCACCAGGCCCAAGCGCATTGCACATACCTGAGAGAAGATCCTCTGGATAACATTTATAACCGTGATGGGCCTAAATTGGCGAATATCCGTGGCCCCTACTACTTTTGGGATCAAGGTTATCACGCCAAAGTTAAGGCAGGACATCACCAAGGTCCTGTTGTAGAATTCCTAGAACATCGGCATGATCACCGCCTGGCTACCCATTCTCATCACATGACCGATGAGAGGATTTAAAACAGCTCCTTGTGAAACACGACACAATGTAGACAAACAACAACAATAGCTGGAGAAAATATCTTATATGAAAAATGGAAGTGGTTTATGCTCAGCCTAAGATATACCCCGTACTTAGAAAACGTACCCATGATACATTGATACATGAAAAATTTTATGGCTCCTCTTGTTTGGGTCGCAGTACGGCAAGAAGGATAGTCACTAAATTTTCAGGGAACTGGTATGCACCGTCCGACGTATTTACCCACTCGCTTGTGGACAGAATAAGTACATAGCTGAGTGAATTGTCAGTACCAACTACAAATCAGGTAACGCATTTCCTACACGACAAACCAGGTAAGCATTTGCCTCTGCTTCTCCGCTCTTCCCTCTGGCCCGCTCCCCTATCTTCTCCGGTGGCACTACCGGCCTGCGTAGATGAGGATGCGCAGCTCGGATTGTACATAGTACTGGTAGTTTTTAGATTTAGCTTTCCTTGCTTTGGTTGTGTGTCATCTGAGAGTAGTTGGTGGATCTCGGTGACCAGATCCACTGCGTCGCTGCCTTCTTCCTCCTAGCTGCAGCCCGCTGGTGGCAGGTGGTGCTGCATGCGAAGTCGAGGGAGTCACGCATCTCTCCTAATAAGGTTCGCATCGGAAGTATCGAGTTGGGGCTCTCTAGCTAGCCCTGGCTTTGGCTTGTTGTTCTTCTTATTGAGGTTGTGCTCGTGTGGATGGAGCTGACGATGGAGAAGAGCTCTGGCGGCTTCCCCAATAATGTCAGGCCCCTAGTTTTCTATTGCATCTTCTTCTTTAATCTGCCTCCTCTGGCCAGTGGCATGAGCTTAGAGTTTGATGGCGGATTGAGGTCTTTCATACGGCGAATAAAGGCTAGGTTTTATGGTGAAATTTTTGTAGTTGAAGAGCTCGGTCTTCTCCACCGTAGTGGGTGCAGGAAGAAGGACTAAGGAGTTAGATCTGAAGTTCCACGGGGAGATCTTCCAGCTGCGACCTACGAGGGGTGAGCTTGCGCCTCTGTTATTTTTGCCCGAGGGGTCCATGATACGTCATAAATGTATCCTTAATTTCTGATGTTCCATGCTGTTTTCTTATTGTTTCCCGCATGTTTTCCATACACTTTATGTCATTTTTATCGATTTTCCGGACTAACCTATTGACAAGATGCCACAGAGCCAGTTCCATGTTTTCTGCTATTTTTGGTTTCAGAAAAGTTGTTCTAGAATTATTCTCAGAATTGGAAAATTCGAACCCCGGAAGTCTTAGAATTCCTTAATGTTCCACGGAGTCCCGAAGAGACTCAGCGGGGGGCTCAGGGGGCCCACACCATAGGGTGGCGCCCCCCCCCCCACCTTGGCCGCGCCGGGGGGTGGTGTGGGGCCCCAGGCCTCTACCGCCTCTGCCCTTTCGCCTATTTAATCCCATCGAGACATAAACCCTAGATAGATCCCACTTTTTCCCCAGAAACACCCGAAGCTGCCGTCACTGTCATCCCGAGATCGGGAGGGTTCTTGAGCTCTCCCTGACACCCTTCCGGAGGGGGAAATCATCACCGGAGGGGTCTACACCACCATGCCCTCCTCCAAAGTGATGCATTAGTAGTTCATCCCTGGACTATGGGTCAATAGCAGTATCTAGATGGTTGTTCTCTCCACTTTGTACCTCATGTTTAGATCTTGTGAGCTGCCTAACATGATCAAGATCATCTTTATGTAATGCTACATGTTGTGTTTGCTGGGATTTGATGAATGTTGAATGTTATGTCTTCTGCTTATCAATCTATCATGTTATCTTCATGCATATGTTATTTATGATCTTGCATGCTCTCTGTTATTAGTAGATGCTCTGGCCAAGTAGATGCTAGTAACTCCAGAGGGAGTATTTATGCTCGATAGTGGGTTCATGCCTCCTTTTCATCTGTGCTCGACTGACAGAAACGTGACAGATGGATGATGTGTTGTTGCCATTAGGGAGAAAACAACAATGCTTTGTCTAAGGATAATGTTATTGTTTACATTACACACTTTGCTTACTGCGATTATCTGTTGCTTGCAACTTAATACCCAACGTTTTCTCGGATGATATTCGGAGGGTGGATTTTTAGTCATAGATGCAGTTGGATAACGTTCTATGTATTTTGTTGTAATGCCCGCATGGATCACATAGTAATCTTTATGTTTTGCATATGCACTACGGTGCAGCCTTCATTTCTGTCAATTGTCCAGCTGTAATTTGTTCACCACACATGTTATTATCTTTCACGGAGAGACACCACTAGTGAACTGTGGACCCCGGTACTTTTTCCTCATAATGATAAAACACCTACTGCTTACATACTGCTCTCATATTGTTCCTACTGTTTTCCTACTATTTTCCACAACATACATTTTACCTCTTTGTGTTCAGCAAAACCGGTGAGATTGACAACCTCACTGCTTCGTTGGGACAGAGTGATTTGATTGTCTTGTGTAGGTTCCACGTTGCTGCTGAACCGGTAGTGCGCCCTTCCACCTCAGCTGCATCAACCTTCAGAGATTTCTTGTCCTCCTACTGGACGATTCAACCTTGGTTTTTTATTAGGGAAAACTTGCTACTCCAGTCTTCACAACCTTTCTCTTGGGATTTACCAACGAGGGCGTCA
This sequence comes from Alopecurus myosuroides, assembly GCA_028641055.1. Lineage (NCBI taxonomy): Eukaryota > Viridiplantae > Streptophyta > Magnoliopsida > Poales > Poaceae > Alopecurus > Alopecurus myosuroides. The sequence continues at coordinate 301,123,588 of CM054060.1, read as the reverse complement.
ACTACACACCATCAGTCCACTCTGTGCTGTGGCGCTTGCTGCACCAGAGCGTTTTCAACCTCCAGCAGGCGTGCCATTACAGAGGCACTTCTTTAGCTTCGTTGTGGCATATTTTCTTGCTCCATCTCCAAGTGGTCATGTCCCCCGACGATGGTGTCGATGGCCGCTGCGTTGAGTTGTTCGTTCTCGGTGGAGTAGGACCTGATTGCATTCCCATTTCTTTAGTTAAGGTCCTTTTTGTAATAGTCATGGACTTGGTTGTAATGTTCTTTTCCTTTGAGGTCCTTATTGTAATTTGTAATCCCACCGTTTAATGCAGTCTGGGCCCCTCGGGGTCCTTCCACTTGTTCAAGAAAAACTACAAATCAGGTCGATTTATGGTTCTACTTCGACAAAGATTAAAACTGTTTATCCTTGGACTAACTCGCCTTCAGGTTGTCCTTCGGAACCTCTTATAAGTAACCATTCAGGAGGAGTACCGATGGTTTTTAGATAAATATCATGCAAATTGTGCAAAAAAAATGCCAAATTGGTCATCTAAAATATAATTAGAGCAACTTATGGAACTAGTATGACAAGGCTCTGCATAAATAGATGAGTAGCAACTCATCTGTCACGACCTCGGACCCAGAGGTATACATACTGTTATACGCTCCTAGTCATGGACCCACAAGGGCTTCAGGGTTACCAGCCCCGACCGCAACAAACAACAGCAGGTAGCCCGGATTCATCGGCACGCAAGCCGGATAACATCGGTACTACTACTCCTTGTGTCCATGCTAGTCATAACCAACTATGCATATCAAAGCGTCCATGAATCGTACGAAACGGAAGGAACGGGACCAAAGCTATACAAAAATGCTATGTGTCCAGGAAGTGCAACAATAATCGAGGGTTACTGGGGTTACCAAGCCCCAGGCCGAATCACATCGGTGGGCGTGTTCGAAAAAGGATCATCGGCTCCACAACCCCTCGACTGTGACAACAACGTAGGCATAGCCAAAACTGTATAACAATGAGCTCGAATCCAACAACCGATCAAAGCAGCACTCTAGACATGCAGCTGTATCAAACGTGTATTACTAGAGTATATCTTTACAACGAGAGGTAACACGACTCAACATTACATCAGACAACGGAAGGCAAGTTATGTTGCTAGTCAACAAGAGCCAAAAAGGCCTAAGAGGCCGCAACAAAAGGCGACGTCTGAGCCAATAGATACCAGGCTGCTACCTAGGAACCCCAAACTACTCGTCGATGTCCATGTTGAATCACCACCGATGTGAGAAAAATTTAAGCAAACCTGAGTACGGGAGGTACTCAACAAGACTTAGTTAACCTATTATATATCTGCTATCTTCAAAAAGGTTTTTATGAAGGCTATTTCGCGTAAAGAAATCTTTGTTTTTTAAATCGTGGAAGCATAGCACGTCTCAAGGAGTGTTTTCAAAACAGATGAGAGAACTGGTCAACTAGTGTAGACATCATATTTTCATTCCACAAATCTCATTTCCCAGCACCTCACATGCTACAAGGATCACCCCTCTTGGCATCTCCGAGGAGGCACCCTTCATTCATTGTTAACAAGTTTTAGCCATTCCGTTAAGGTTATCTATGATCACAAAATCCGTTGCCAAGTCGTCCGTAACCGTGGACATGGCTTCTCAAGGAGATTTATCCCTGCAGGGGGTACACTTTACCCACATGTGCCATCCGACTCTTAACTCCACATGTATGCTCGTCCATGGAGCGCGGCAGAGGGTGGCTGGCCACGGCCTTTACCTTAGTCGACCCTATTCATGAGTCAACCCAAACAGGGCCACCCCGTCAACATGGAGTTGGCCACCTCTTGACGGCACCTGTTCTGTGGGCCGGGATGAAGATCCATGTACGTCCATCACTTGTCCCAGTCACGCCCTAAGTTTTCTCCAAATCGTTTTCTGCCTCGCACGCAGATGGATAGATCAAACTACGTGACTCATGGACGTGGCCAAACAAGTTAGTTGGTCGAGCGCGGTCTGTTAGGCCCCGCGTGTGGTTGCACGCTCAATCTTGGCTTCAAAGGCGAGAACTCACTCCTAGTGGCATGAACAGGACAAAACGCCACAACCCATTGTGGCCTCACTTCCATGCCGCTATTAGTCAAGTAATCAAAGATAATTCAAATCACAACAACCTGACATAATAGATTCACGAATTGACCAGATTCATCAACCGGATGGATCAGATGACAACTAGGCATGGCTAAGCAAGACTCACAGGCTTTAACGAGGCGTGCTCAAACAAACCTATAGCTGCTAGGAGGAGTGGATCAAGATATTTAGGCGATGCAACAAGTATAGGGGAACTCTATCTAAGACCATAAATACTTTGAACCGCATGCAATATACGAGATTCAAAACACTTCGAAAACCATATTTGAGCAGATAAGAGGTTATGCTTGCCTTGGTTATAAGAAAACCAATAGATAGATCTTCTGGAATAAGTGCTTGACTTGTCGGTTAAGATCAAGTATTCGTCATGGCGTTGTCGATCTTCACTTCGGTGTCGCGTTCTACCGATCAGAAGCAAAACACCAAAAGAGAAATAACAATCAACACATGGCATCGATCCAATGCACAACATGTATGCATGAGCAAGTTAATGCGCTGAAATAAAGCCCTAAACGCGTTCGATGGTTTCTAGGGTTCATATGGCAGTTATGAATTTTTATTGAAATTATCTCGAAATATACCCCGGAGGGGCACTTCTGAGTACAATTTTAATTGCTCAAATGGGTTCAAAAACATCATAACTAGTTTGCATTTGTCATTTTGAGCAATTTGGTATATAACTTGTAATTTTTCTGATTTTATAGATTAAAAACTTATTTTCTCTATTTTAAATGAATTAAACAAATTCAAATAATGGTCAAAAACAACTTTGTCAAACATGTGTGAAATGACATAAACAGATAGAGTTTATTTTTCTCAACATTTTTATAATTTTATTTTATTTTTCTGATTAACATTTTGGGAGATATTAATTTTACAAGTTTAAGTCATTTTCTGGAATTATAAAGGGTGGGGTCCACGTGTTAGGTATTATACATTTTCAAAAAACATTAAAACCAGCGATGATGTTAGCATGACACAATGGTGACGCCATCTGCTCTATTACTCATAGATGAATTCGCGCGCAAGTCGCGAATCAAACAATACCACAACTGAGATGAGTTCACGGGGATTCAAGGGGTGGCGGCGGAATGACCAAATGGTCGTCGGAGCTTCGCTGTCGGCGAGCATCTGCGGCGGCGGACGGTGGCCAGCGGCGACAGGGCAAACCAGAGGGGGAGGGGGCGATTGGAGGGAATGTGGAGGCTCACCACGTCGCCGTGGAGCTTGTCGCGTGGTCGGGCTGGCGAGGCGGCGCCGGAATCTGCGGCGGCGTGTGGAGTTGGCCGGCGGCCGGAGGTGAGGGAGATGACCCGATTCCGGCGTATGGGGCATCCCGGCAAGCGAGGGTGGACGGGGTGATAGAGGAGGTCCCGACGCTCCTTTTGAGACCCTCGGCGAGGCCGCGCGTGGCCTGCAATAGCGGGGCGGAGGGATGGCCGGCGAGCTAGCGTTTTGACCCAGTTCAGGAACTCACACAGAGAGAGGGAGCGTGAGGAGGGAAGAGGAGCACGTCGCCTTCCCTCGTGGTCTTATCCGCGTGCGGGGCCGGAAGCAGGACGTGATGTAGAGCATCATCGGCGTTCTTCCTGCTTACTGCCACGAGGAGGAAGATGACAGGGAGGGTTTTCCGGAAAACCCCCCTGAAGGAAAATTAAAATTAAAAAGAAGCCCCTGCCAGAAAAGGATAGCACTGTAATTGCATGTTTTCAGGACCTTTTTGCAAAGATAACAATTGGCAAAAAATAGTTTTTGAAAACTATATGAAATTTGCAATTTCAACATATTTTGGTCTGACCAATTTGAAAATATCTTGAATTCAACTTTCATTGATCACTTTAAGTGATTTTTAGCAAGTTTTATTAAAATTCTAATTTAATTCTTGTTCAAATATTTCATGCATGCTATGCCATGAACACAACACCACAAACCCTAATTTAGCAAAAGAGAGATGTTAGAAATCTACCCCCCCCCCCTTACAAGAATCTCGTCCCGAGATTCCCTAAGGAGAAATAAAGAAGGAACACCGGTTTGAATGATCTTCTCGAACCTTGCGTTTTTTTCTTGAAGAGGTTGATCCGTAGCACTTGCGAAGATATCTAGCGACTACACCTTAGGTAGGAGGGAAAACTCTTAGGAATTGATCTTCACGAAGATCGAGTATCTCATGGATAACTCATGACAATAATGTTTATAAAGAACTTTTTGAGTTAACGTGCATGAAACACATCAAGATATTGGAGGGAATAAGAGAAGGTTTCAATTTTGTGGAGGAATGACCTTGAAAGGATTTACAATATGAGCTTTGCACAAGACTTTAAATCCTTTTGGAAAAGAAAGGTTGAACAACTTGTGACATAGAGGTTTCTTCAAACAGAATACCAAGATGGAGAGGATGGTCTTGGATACCACAAAGTAATATCCATAGACGGGAGAGAACATGAAAACACACTAGAATCCTCCATCCAAGATGAAGCTTTGATACGGGATCATGTTCACTCTTCGGAGTGGACACAGAAGATGAAGGAACTTTCACTCCGTCAAAATTTTGTCGAAAACTTTGTCAGGGATCGGAATGTTACTTCACAGCAGAAGATAAATAACCAAAGAATGTTGGAACACCGTGGTTAAGGAGGAATTCTTGGTCACACCATAAAGATGAGTAACCATCGGGGATTGAAACACCGGACGAAAATAAGGAATATCTTTCCTATTTTGGATGTGACGTAACAATACGTTTACCACATGGTTAAAACTCCATGGGCTGAAGTGACTGACAAATTCACACAATGTGTGAGATAAACAGAACTTCAAGTACCATCAACTTGAAAAAGGGAGCTGATCAATGGTGGTTACAAAATACCACGATATGTTCTCATGATGAACTTGTTTCCACTAGAACAAAGGTTTGGGAGATGGATAGAGAAACATTGCACAAATCAGCTTCCAAATTCTCATGGATGTTATTGATATGAATATCAAGATTACGATAAGCCGTCAATAGGTCTTCAGGTGAAAGTTGAACTTCAGGTTAGAAGGATGTTGAGGGAATCTCCTAGAATATGTCACACGAGAATTTTCATGGAGAGTGGTTGTTCTTACTGGTTCAAGGTCATATCGAGTTAGGCCTTCCGGCTAATTGTGTCAACCACAACATCAACCATGCTGGATTTTGAGAAGGACCTAATTCAATATCCTTGAGAAAACACCAACCATCGTTGCTGCTTGAGATTCAGCTCTGGGTAGGTGCAATGATAGCTGAGACTAAGCATGTTTGATTGAAGAGGTTACACCGGTTATCAACAAGATACATATGCTAGATTCTCAAGAGATGGACTACGATGTCAAGCTCAAGAAGATGAGTGAGATCGCAGAACTCATGTATTAGCTACTTGTGAAAGACGACTGCACTTACATGGACTATTTGCAACGGAACACACCAGAGTCCTTGTTGGGAAGACGATTATAAATATAACGAAGTTCTTGGACTTCTTCTCTTTATTGAATAATCAGTCACTTGCTTGGGGTGGATGCAAACTTCTTCAAATAAATGGAGGTAACAACCTACCATCTCAAGATTAGTCCACACATGCATGACCAACTGGGGATATTCCCGAGGGAACAAGAAAAATTTACTCGGATCCGTGGCGACAACTTTCACCATAAGCACATGAACCGGAGAAAGTCACTTCGAACATCAAGGACACAACTTTGTGCTGACACAAAAATGGTTCTCAAAAGTTTCCAACATTAGTACCAATTGTGAGACATGAACCTCTTGCAACTTGGACAAGTAGGAATGTCATTGATGGGATCGACAACACGACTATCAAAACACTCCAAGAAGAGGGATTCATATGATATATGAACAAGGAAAAGTATTGGTGAGACTACAGGACATGAAGGTGTACTTAGGCGGAACACCAAGAGTAGAAACACCATCAAGATAGTCCTGGACTTGATCTGACGAGAGCCCAAATCGAATCAAGGTAGGATGATAGCATGACCACTAAGAAGATACTATCATGCTTCAAGAAGATGAGAACTACATATCCTAGTGCGAAGGAACAAGTTAGGGAGAGCTCTTGTCTTTCAACTCTCCAAGTAGTTGTGTAAGCTCAACCAACTAGTCCAGGATATCCAGCAGAGTTCCTTGGGGAAAGGAGTACAAATTACTCCTGGTTTAGACATCATGGTTAGGTAAAACCTGGTGATACTGCTAGAAAGACAACCAGGACATTACAACCTACCGGTATGTCTTGGAGTTTGAAAGGAATCTTGCTTTTGAGAGCAACAGATATGGTCTTGAGAGCTTTGGTGTGAAACTAACTCTCTGACCAAGAATGTGCACCGGAATGAACGAATTTGGTAACACGGTAAAATTTAAGTAGATACCGGTTGACCAATAGTGCTAAGAAGGACACAAATGTTTCTTATGCCCTGTTTGGTTGCATAGAATTGGGCATGGAATTAAAGAATCTAGAATTGATCCCCTAATTCTTGTGTTTGGTTGTACTAGGAATTTGCATATGGAAACCAGACCCAATTCCGAGCGGTACCCGCGCCGCATGCGAAGCGAGCAGAAAACTTTCCGAGGGCTGGAGGTGCAAAATCCCACAGAATCTGCGAGCAAAGCGGTATCTGCGTGTTTCCTTCCCCGACCCTGTGCCTCGAGCGAGCGACGGATGAGGCAGGAGCTCGTCGTCGGCGGCCCGACCAGGTGAGCATCCATCTCAAGCCCTTCCTCCTCTTCCCCGCCCGCCTTCTCCTCGCCGCCTCCCTCTCCCACCTCGCCCTACCCCTGGCCGGCTCGTCCCCGCAGAAGCCGAACCCTAGATCGGGGATGGAACCGACGACGGACATGGAAGCTTGCTCGCTCGCTGACCCCGCTGCCGCTCCGTCCACCACCTTCCCAACCCCCATGGATGCTCGCTCGCTGACCCCGTTGCTTGCTCACCCCGTTGCTCGCTGACCCGGCCGCTCGCACGACATCCTCGTCCGCCCTCGCTGACCCCGCCGCCGCACGGCATCCGCGTCTGCCCTCGCCGACCCGGCGGCCACCCCGTGCTCTAACCCTGCCGTCGCACGCCCGCACGTCAGAACCACACCCGTGCTCTGCTTCCTGCTCACTCGCCTCACTATTGGCAGCAGGGCTCCCACGAGCACGAGCCCGCACGGCCGAACCACACCCGTGCTCTGTTCTGCTGCTATTTGCAGTCAAAAATTGGCAGAGCAGTGCTACTGAGCCCAATTCACCATGATTTTTAAACCGATTTACTTGGCAGCAGTGCTACCGAGCCCAATTCACCAATTCACCACATAATAGTGCTTTGTTCTTGTGTCTATTTATGCATGTATGCATATTCTAGTTCATTTATGCATGTATGCCTATTTTATGCTTAGGTTGTGTTTGATGAATGTTTGATTTAAAATGTATGTGATATGCTTGCTTATATGTGTGTTTATCATGTAGCATCATCATGTCTAATCAAGAGTTGGTCGATTACGTTACCAAAGAGAATAGAAGAAGAAAAAGAAGAAGGATAGTGTTGACAAAGATGTATTTTGAGGTGTCTATGCTTGCTTTAGCTTATGTTAGTACTCAAAGGGCACCGAGGGATCTAGGAGCCTTCAGTGAATTTGAGGAGAAGGTTGCATATAGGAAGTATGTATTGAAAAAAACATACAATGGGTCGGAGACAAGATGCTATAATGAGCTACGGTTAACCAAAAGAAATTTTCATAATCTTTGTGCTATGTTGCGTGAGAAGTGTGGTCTCAAAGATAGCAAGTTTGTCACAGTAGAAGAAAATGTTGCTATGTTCTTACAAGTTGTTGGGCATGGAACTAAAATGAGAATGATTAGGTTTGAGCGGTCTTTAGAGACCACTAGCAGGCACTTCAAAAATGTGTTAGCTGCTATCCTATCTCTAACTGGAGAGTTCATCAAGCTCCCTGAGCCTTCTGCTACTCCTCCGGATGATTACAAATGGAAGTGGTTCCCCAATGAACTTGGAGCTCTAGATGGCTGTCATATTCCTATGTTTGTTCGGGCGGCTGACAAAGGGAGATATAGGAACAGAAAACAAGAAATCACCACTAACATGTTAGGTGTGGTTGATTGGAACATGAAATTTCTCTATGTTCTACCTGGTTGGGAGGGCTCGGTATCTGACTCGCGCGCGTTGAAAGATGCTATGAGAATTGACCGCCAAGATGCATTTGTTGTACCACAGGGTACCACTCTTTCTCTTGGCTTTCTTTTTCTCATATGTAATTCATAACTAACTTATTTGCTTGACATATAGGTAAGTACTACCTAGTTGATGCTGGGTACACAAATGGACCAGGATTTCTATCTCCATTCCGATCAACTAGGTACCACTTGAAAGAGTGGGTTGCAAGTAATCAACGCCCCCAAACTTAGAAGGAGTTGTACAATTTGCGGCATGCTCGTGCTAGAAACGTAGTGGAGAGATGTTTTGGGTTGTTGAAGAAAAAATGGGCCATCCTCCGTTCATGTTCTTTCTTTGGCATAGATGACCAGGTAATACATGTTGTGTGTTAACAATGAAATAATTAATATGTAACACCAAATGCTAACTATGAACAAAAATATTGCAGATTCGAATTATTAATGCATGTTGTGTGTTACACAACTATGCAAGGGATACACAACGTATGAGGGATGATCTATTGCTGCAGGAGGTCGACGCTGAACTAGCAGCTATGAATCCTGAACCTGTAGATGATGCAGCTTTCATTAGAAGTGTGCAGCAAAGCGATGCATGGAACATGTTTAGGCAGGACTTTGCTGACGAGATGTTTGCTGAGTACCTTGTGACGCACGCTGAACTAGCAATGGAGTAGATAAGTAGTGTTGGTGGAGTAGCAATGGAGTACGCTAGCTGATGGTACCCTTTTGTGTGATGCTACCTCTTTTGTGTGATAGAATAGCTTCCCGTCGTGGTGTCTTTTGTGTGGTATCTTGTACATGCATCATCTATGAACTAATATATACATATGTTTTTACTATCTACAACTTGCTATTTATCCTTATTTTTTTATGTATGTTACACGTAGAATCATGGCTGAAGCAAAAGGCAAGAAACCCAGTAGGGACTTACCTTCAGCGGACTCCTGAGATAGACACTGCATTATTGGCCATGCTTGTTGAGCATCACAACAGGGGTGACCATGCTCAAAATGGTTGGAAGCCGCATGTGTACAATGCTTGCATAAAGCATGTGAAGGAGACATGTGATGTTGTCATCAATAAGGACAAAATAATAGCAAGAATTAAGAAATTTGACAAACAGTATGATATCATTAGCAAGATGCTTGCTCAGAGTGGCTTTGGATGGGATTGGGAAAATAACATGGTGATGGTTGAAAGTGATGAAGTGTGGCTTCGATATGTGGAGGTACAAAACACTTCCATTTTATGATATTTTTTCTTTTGCAACTTGAACATCATCTCTAATATATGTGTGTCTTATGTAGGCAAACAAGGATGCAGCTTTCTACAGGAAAAACGAAGTGAAGAATTGGCAAGCTATATCTACTAGATATTCAAAAGACCATGCGACAGGTGCAGGTGCAAAGACATGAGCTCAGAAATCGACGGCACTGGCCCTCCCGTGGCTTTCCGGCTCGATGGAGGTGACGAAGAGGTGCGTCGCGGGATGGCGAGCGCGATGGAGCTGATGGCGTCGTCCCGCGTTTCCTTGGGCGACGGCGAGGCACGGCACGGCGCGGCCGTTTTGCTGCGTACAGAAAACGAAGAGGGGGTCAAGGACATGCGCCTCGGAGAGGGGAACTAGATGGGCTAGGTATGGGCGTCGGAGACTCACGTTCCACGCCGGAATAAGAAAAACACGGCGGCGGCTGAGATCTATTCCAGCGAGAAATTTTCGGAGCGTGGGCGCATGATTTCCGAAATAGAAAGAGGGGAAACAGAGCTAGGATCAGGGCTTTTAAAGGGGGCTCTCCGGGCTAAGGTTTGTGAATTGATTCACAAGGAATCAACACGGAAGAAATCCCTCCTGAGACGGATTCCTGTTCTTGCACGGGAGGAAGAAGAGCGATGACGTTAGCGCTTATGTCACGTGGGACCCACCGGTCAGAGGAAGAAAGAGAGAGAGTCGGGCTGCTGGCTGTTTCCTTGGCCTTGGCGCGCGCGCGAGTGGGAGATAGGAGGTGGGCTTCTGGTGGGCTTGTTGCCGCACCGTGCAAGAGAGAGGGAGGGGTGAGAGAGAGAGAAATGGGCTAGGCCCGTGCGGCTGGCTGGGCGCATCCTTTTTTTTCTCCCTTCTTTTTACTTTTTCTTTTTCCTGTTTTCTTAGTTATTCCATAACTTGAGCTTTATAATTCCAAATAGCCTCAAACAAATTTCTGTAGTTTTGTAAAAACAAAACCTTTCAAACAAAATCCATTTTGTGTTGTTTCCACCATAAACAATTTTTGGATTTTCAAAATGGTTTAAATTCAAGGAGGACAATTTATGAATATTTAGAAATACGGTTTAATTGAATCTTTCTTTGGCTAAAATATTATTTTGGGAAACACCATAATTCATAATATTTGATTACCAAAACACTTTAGAAATAATTTATACAAAAACTTGTTGAAACCATTTAGGTTTTTGAAGTATTGATAAGGCACTTCAAATTCATTGTAAATACCCTTTGGTTTAAACACAATTTTGGAAATTACTATATGATGTAATATTGAACTTTAAACCATGATATTTCCTTACAATATATCTTGTGGAAAACATTTTGAAACAAAGTTTGTAAGGGGACATATTAATGCAATAGACCTAGTTCTTAAATGATTTAAGGTACTTAGCAAAATGATTAATTCGAAGCAAATTTTAGGGTTTAACGGATAGGTGGCTCAAATTGATTTAGCAATTCCAATACTTTGGGAAAGCTCTATTATTTCACTTTGTGTTGTGTTTCAGTTGTTTTTGGTGGCTTGCATTAGTGGAAAACAAAAGTTTCAATTTTTTGTGATTTTTGAATTCCTCCAAAAATCAGGGATGTTACAATCAATGCTAATTGAACCCATTACTGTGAATTGTGCTATGAATATAATTGCTGAAATTTCATATGTGAATTCTAGCACCCATGCTCTTTATTTCACATTTAATCTAGTTGGTGACTATAGCATGAATGAAATATTTATGGTGGATCATATATGTATTACTTGTGATAGAATTGTTGAATTGCAAATGATTCTACCTCATTTCGATTGTTTAGAACTTGCTAGATTTGAACCTGATTCTACACATATCTGTTGTTTGCCCCAGAACTTGCTACTGAGTTATACTTCACTTATATTTGAAAATTGAGTTGCATCTTAAATAACGGAAATAATGAACATGATAATATCATTGAGCGTTATACTTTTTGGTCATTACATTGTACTAAATATCAGAGTAGAGCAGTTGAAGTATGGTATCCAATATCTACTAAGTTACACTATTTGGATTGCTTTTACCTTGCTACCACGATTTTGTTTTGAAACCTTTTCTACTTCATGGGAGCCCCCCACAGACCTTTATTGCCAACCAGACAAGTTAGAAGTATGTACAAGTATATACAAAAACGATAGACTAAGACAGTCTAAAACTAAAAACAGTACTAAGCCATGATGAAAATTGATCAACCAGTGAGGGTTTCAACCTATGCATAAGCAAGGTGAGATCCGGCACAAACGCAACCTTCCAACCTTTAAAAGAATGCCTTTCCGATTTGTAACTAAAAAGAGTTACAAATATTCTAGCAAGCCAACATCACAATCTCTGTAAAGCATAGTGAAGGGAATATGCCCGAGAGGCAATAATAAAATGGTTTTTATCTTATTCCTTGTTTATGATGAATGTTTATTTCTCATGCTAGAATTGTATTAACCGGAAATGTTGATACATGTGTGTTTACTCTTTTAACTAGCTCGTTGATTAATAGATGATCATGGTTTCCTGATCATGAACATTGGATGTTGTTAATAACGGGGTCATGTCATTAGAAGAATGATGTTATGAACATATACCCATAGTGAATATAGCAATGCGATCAAGTCATTAAGTTTACATTATTATATCAAGCATACAAAGTAACTTATTCCTTAGACCATGAGATCATGCCAATCACTGGTACCGGAAGGGTGCTTTGATGTCATCAAACGTCACACCATAACAGGGTGACTATAAAGGTGCCGTTAGGTATTTAGAAAGTATTAGTTGAGGATCATGGATCAAGAGTGGGATTTGGCCATCCAAAATGACGGAGAGATATACTCTGGGCCCTCTCGGTGATAGCACATCGACACCGCTTGCAAGCACGTAATATGATCACAAGGATGTTATATCACGGAAACGGTAAAAGAGTACTTGTTGGTAACGAGATTGAACAAGGTATGGTTGATACCAATGATCGAATCTCAGACAAGTAAAATATCGCGAGATAAAGGGAATAGTTCGGTTCACATGATCACGAGAGTCATCGTTGAATATATAGGAGTCATCACGGATCTCCATATCCCGCTGTTGATTATTGATCGGAGAGGAGTCTCAATCATGTCTATCTTATTCGCGAACCGTAGGGTGACACACTTAAGGTTCGATGACGCGTTTGAGAGAATACGGAATATCGAAGAATATTTTGAGCAGCACCGATATTGTTTCGGGGAAAATTGAAATAGTTCAAGGGGTTTTTCGTCGAATGGTTGTTAATAGAATTAAAAAATGATTCGATGTTCTATATGCAAAAGTTTTTTAATAGAATTAACAAATGCTGAAATAAAGAAATAAAAATGTTTTATTTATTTATTAAAGAAAAACTCTTGATTTTCTAAGTGGAGTTTTAAGGGAAAATGAGTGGATGTCAGTGGAGTGTCCACTCACATGATGAAGGAAGAGGTGGGGGCACACCATGGGGCTGGCCGCACCCCCTTGGGCTGCCTCCCCCCTCTCCTATAAAAGGAGGGTGATAGTTCTCCATCCTACACACACTTTCCCACCTCATTTCCTCTCCACCCGCTGCTCCATTCCATGGTCTCCGGCTTGGCGAAGCCCTGACCGTGGGATTCTTCACCACCACCACGCCGTCATGCTGCTGGAGTTACGAGGGATCCTCTACTTCCGCGCCCCACTGGATCGAGCGAACGGAGGTCGTCATCAACCGTACGTGTGACCGATCACGGAAGCACCGCCGGATTACGGTGCACATCTTCTCGCTATCGGGATCGGTGTGAGTACGACTACGTCAAAAACGAGATTTGATCTCGTAACGCTTTGTGTCTTCGAGGGTATGTGTTATCTTTAACCCTCTCTTTGCCCGTTGCACTTCGTCTCCTAGATTAGATCTTGGCCTTTCGGGTGTCTCTCGCATAGGAAATTTTTTGTTTTCTATGCTACGACCCCTTCAGTGGTATCAGAGCCAGGTCTATGCGTAGATGTTTTGTACGGGTAGAACACATAGGTGTATGTGGGCGTTGATGATCATGTTATTACCTCCTTGATTATTGTATGATCTTAGTGGCATAGTGGGATGAAGCGGCCCGGACTAACCTTACATGTCCACGTACATGAGACTTGTTCCACAACTGACATGCAACTTGTATTGTATAAGTGGCTTGCGGGTGTCTGTTTCTCCTACTATAGTTAAGATCTAATCTACGAAGGGTTGTTAAAAATGTGTTTATCAACGTTGTGGTTGATGTTCGTAGGTATGAACGGTTCAATCCTCGAAAGCCCTAAGCCACGTAAAATATGCAAAAATAAATTAGAAGCGTCTAACTAGTTTTTGTTGGGCATGTGATGTGATATGGTCAATGTTACAAATTTGATTATCAGATGATCTCTTTTGTAAATTATTGATATACCGGAAGGTATCCATATGGTTGTCTTATTATTGATGGACAATGAAGATTTGGATGCCATGGTACTTGGTACCACGCCGGTGGAATGATGGAGATCATACCATAATGCACATGATGAAGATCAAGTGTAAGAAGGACCATATCATATCATGTTATCCTTACATGTGATGTTAATCCTTTTATGCATCTTATTTTTCTTAGATAGCGACGGTAGCATTATAAGATGATCCCTCTCACTTAATATAAAGATAATAATGTGTTATTCCTTAAGTATGAACCGTTAAGAAAGTTCGTCGTTTCGAGACACCACGTGATGATCGGGTGTGACAGACTCAACGTTCGCATACAACGGGTGTTTTCAAGCCTAGCATGTACATACATGGCCTTGAAACACACGCAATACTACGGTTATACTTGGCGATCCTAGCATGTACATACATGGCCTTGGAACACGTAACCGAAAGGTAAAACATGAGTCATATGGATGATATGATGAACATGTCGATGTTCGCCTTTGAAGCTACATCATCTCACGTGATGATCGGTTTTGGTGTAGTGAATTTAGTTCGTATAATTACTAAAGACGACTAAGAGGGATGTTGTTTTTGAGTGGGAGTTCATGGCATAATTTTGAATTAACTTGAACTTATTTATCATGAACAACCAACCAAAGTGAATTTGCACAAACTGTAGTATTCATTGGCATCCACAAAACTACCTTACACTTAGATTGTTAATTGAGATATAACTGTTATGATCTGGTAAAAACCATTTAAGATTGGTACCGTATTAGTGAAATTTAAAATTGAGTCCTATTGTAGATTTTCGGTATTTCCTACATAGCTCCATATGATTAATAATTGATTGATCTAGAGAGCAAATAATTCCTACTTAGAATCTAGAGTCATGGTTGCTTCCGTATTACTTTATCTTCAAAAGAATGTTTTGTTGATCAAGGTGATTTAGGAACTGAAAAGAGTTGTTTTCAGAAAAATCATGATGGAGGGATGATAACCCGGTAGGCCAACACCAAGGTATAACTTGGCCCAATGGACGTTGCGCAAGATCTGGCTAAGGATAAAGGAGCTTCTGGAAGGCCCAAGTTCGTAGGCCTCGTAACCCGGATTGAGGGTTACGGTAAGGAAAGTTAGGGTTTTTCGTATGCGGTGTCCGGGTAGGGTTCAGGGTGCGCCTTGGAGGGCAATCCAGGAGGTCCGGGTGCTTTATAAACCGGCCCCTCGGTCTAGTTTAGAGATCCAAGAGTTCTAGCAATATCGCCTGATATCGAACATCCAGTGTAGCGCGAGAGTTGAGTTAATATATCGAGATCGGAGACTCGGCGACTTGATTGCCGGCTACCAGATCGAGTTTCATCATGTTTTCCTCTGAGATAAACCCTCTCCCAAACGCATGTGTCGTCTTGCCCGAAGATAAGTTACCCCCGGTAACGTCTGCCGTGATTATCCCACGACAGTTGGCGCCCACCGTGGGGCCTGCGTCCAAAGGTGTTTACATCACGGGAGAAGCTCGGAAGAATATGGAGAATCTAGTCATCGGCGAGATCTACATCGACCACGAAGGAGAGAAGATGGTGGACGATTCCGGCTGGGGACCAGAGTCGGATCACCTCGAATCCGGATCTATTGTGACAATCGGCCAGATCAGCATCTTCATCGGTATGGTACGTACATCTGGTTTAAAAGGACAATATCATGTGCATACTACAGGAACTTCTAATAGGGACAAAAAGATACTGAAGCAAGCGGTAAACTCGGTTTCCTCCGCTGTTCCAAGATACCTAAGGTGGTCAGAACAAGATGTAACATGGAGCAGAAGAGATCACCCGGAAAGGGTAGAACACCCGGGAATCTTAGCGTTGGTAGTCGCACCGCAGGTCAATGGTTATGAGTTGAAGAAGGTCCTGATGGACGGTGGAAGTAGTATCAATATCTTATACTGGGAAACTTTTTCACGCATGGGTCTCAAGGAGTCTCAGCTACAGAAAAGCTCAACAATTTTTCATGGGATAGTGCCGGGTCACTCAGCGTGCCCCGAAGGGAAAATCGCGTTGGAGGTAGCCTTTGGAGAATCAAAAGATAATTATCGAGTTGAGTGGCTCACTTTCGAGGTGGTCAAATTGCGCAGTCCTTATCACGCGCTATTCGGAAGGCCGGCTTATGCTAAATTCATGGCTATACCATGCTATGTCTACCTACAGCTAAAAATCCCGGGTCCTAAACAAACCATCACCATACATGGAAGCCGGGATATAGCAGCTGAGTGCGATGAAGGAGATTCGGTAATGGCCGAGCAGGCTTGCAGAAAAGAGGAACTCAAGTATTACCGGTCTCAAGTAGACCCGGATGACAGAACAGCATTGAAAAGGCCGAATACTGAAGACGAGAGAGCAAAATTCAAGGCAGCACAGGATACCAAGATGATAGCTTTTGTTGAAGGTGATCCCACTAAGCAATTTACTATAGGGTCTAACTTGGACAACGATCAGGAGAAAGCGCTTGTGGAGTTTATTCGTTCTAATGCGGACGTATTCGCCTGGACGCCTAGCGATATGCCGGGTATCCCTACAGAATTGGCAGAACACAGTTTGCACGTAGATCCCAAGTCCAGGCCTGTAAAGCAGGGCCTGCGGAAGATGAATGAGGAAAGAAGGAAAGCTATAGGAGAAGAAATCGCACGGCTGCTGACAGCCGGCTTCATTATGGAAGTATTTCACCCGGATTGGTTAGCAAATCCGGTTCTCGTGATGAAAAAGACCAATGAGTGGAGGATGTGCATTGATTTTACGAGTCTCAACAAGCATTGCCCAAAGGATCCGTTTGCACTACCAAGGATAGATCAGATCATAGACGCAGTAGCTGGAAGTGACCTGTTATGCTTTCTGGACGCATATTCCGGGTATCATCAGATTAAGCTCAAGAGGGAGGATTGGGAGAAAACATCGTTTATAACCCCTTTTGGGGCTTTTTGTTACAAAACCATGACGTTTGGATTGAAGAACGCTGGCGCAACTTATCAACGGTGTATACAGAAGTGCTTTGAGGACCAAATTGGACGCAACGTCCATGCCTATGTGGATGATGTGGTTATCAAGACCAGGAAGGCAGAGACATTTATCGACGATCTAAAGGAGACGTTCAAGAACTTGAGGAGGTATCAGATGAAGCTTAACCCGACGAAGTGTGTATTTGGAGTTCCTGCTGGGAAATTACTCGGCTTTATCGTTTCCGAGAGAGGAATCGAGGCAAACCCTGATAAAATAAAAGCTATCCAGAATCTGAAAAAGCCGGAAAATTTGAAGCACGTTCAAAAGCTCACGGGCTGCGTAGCAGCCTTGAGCCGATTTATATCCAGACTCGGAGAAAAAGCAATACCCTTGTACCGGCTCTTGAGGAAATCCGATAAATTCGTGTGGGATCAAGAGGCGGATGAGGCGTTCGAGGCACTAAAGAAGCAGTTATCTGAAGCACCAGTCCTAGCGGCCCCGGGTCCTAAAGAGCCCATGCTGCTATATGTAGCAGAGGGCCCCCGAGCCGTTAGTGCAGTAGTGGTTGTGGAGCGTAAAGAGGATGGGAAAGGTTACCCGGTCCAGAGACCGGTTTATTACGTCAGCGAGGTATTATTAGAGGCAAAGCAACGCTATCCGCATTGGCAAAAGCTGGTTTTTGGGGTCTTTATGGCCAGCCGGAAACTGAAGCCGTATTTCCAGGAACACCCCATAACAGTGGTAAGTTTGATACCAATGTCGGATATCATCAGAAACTCGGATGCGACAGGAAGAATAGCCAAATGGGCGATAGAGATGGGGGATTATCACATCAACTACGAGCCCAGGTCAGCAATTAAATCTCAGGTTTTGGTCGATTTCGTTAATGACTGGACACACACAGGCATGACCACCTTTGCTCCAAACTCCGAATCTTGGATCATGCACTTCGATGGATCCAAGCAATATGAGGGATCAGGAGCTGGAGTGGTGCTAACATCACCCAAAGGAGACAAATTGAGTTACGTGCTACAGATTCACTTTGATTGTTCCAACAACGTGGCCGAGTATGAGGCCCTATTGCACGGCTTAAAGGTAGCCAAGGAGATGAACATTAAGAGGATACGATGCTTTGGAGATTCGGACCTTGTAGTACAGCAGGTATCAGGAACTTGGTATAGAAAGGACGCAACTATGGCAGCATACCGCAGAGAGGTTGATAGGGTTGCAGGATGTTTCTCCGGGTATGAGGTGGAACACATAGACAGAAAAAAGAATGAGGCAGCAGACGCCCTCGCTAGACTAGGCTCGCGCAGAGAGCCGGTTCCACCTAACGTCTTCCTGGATGAATTATGGCGACCATCAGTTAAAACCGAGTCTGAGGAAGAACTGACAAATCAAGACCCGGATTTGGAGCTCGTGGCCACTGTACGCGCTGTTCCCGAGTGGACAGAACCGTTTTTGGCCTACCTATCACGAGGCGAGTTGCCACAGCAGGAGGTGTTAGCAAGGCAAATTTCGAGGCGAGCAAAGGGATATTCTATCATCAATGGGGAGTTATACAAGAGAAGTGCAGCAGGAGTCTTTTTGCGCTGTGTAGCACCAGAAGAAGGCCGACAGATTCTTAAGGAAATCCATGAAGGTGATTGTGGGCATCATGCATCCACAAGATTCCTTGTGGCCAAAGCTTATCGACACGGATTTTTCTGGCTCATGGCTCTAGCATATGTGGAGCGCTTAGTGGCAAGGTGTGACGGATGTCAAAGGTACGCTCGCCAAACCCACGTGCCGGCTATGGAATTGCGGACTATTCCGTTAACTTGGCCGTTCGCTGTTTGGGGTATGGACATGGTTGGTCCCTTTCACATGTCACCTTGCAAGAAGACACATCTTTTGGTGGCCATTGATAAGTTTACCAAATGGGTCGAGGTTATGCCAGTCACCAATTGTGAAGCGGTTACAACAGTCAAGTTCCTGAAAAGAATTATCTATCGGTTCGGGTATCCCCACAGCATAATTACCGACAATGGAACCAACATGTCCCTTGGCGCGATGGAGAAGTTTTGTGGCAACAATGGAATCCAGCTTGACGTAGCATCAGTGGCTCATCCGCAGGCCAATGGACAAGTGGAGAGGGCAAACCAAGAGTTACTTCGTGGACTAAAACCACGACTGCGAGTCCCTTGCATTAGGGCTGCGGGTGCATGGGTCGAAGAACTACCTTCCGTGGTTTGGGGTATCAACACTACACCTAACAGATCTACTCAGATGACACCATTCTTCATGGTTTATGGTGTGGAAGCAGTGCTGCCGAGTGATATTATTCATGATTCACCTCGAGTATCAGCTTACGTCGAGGTAGAGAACGAGAAGACCCGGCAGGATGCCGTAGATATGTTAGAAGAACAAAGGGAACAAGCCCTGGAAAGATCAGCCATATATCAGCAAGATTTACGGAGGTATCATAGCCGGCGCGTGAAAACCCGGGTCTTCCAGGAAGGAGACCTGGTTCTGCGCCTGGTACAGTCAAACGAAGGAAAACACAAGTTATCACCACCATGGGAAGGACCGTTTATCGTAAGCCGGAATCTGCATAATGGATCATATTACTTGATAGATGCAAGGGAAGAGTCGGCTACAGTTAACGACACCGCTCGCACTACTTCATCTATGCAAGAAAGAGACAGACCATGGAACATGGCCCAGCTACGTCCCTACTATACTTAGTATAGACTATATTGGCAAGTGGAATTGCACGGTGTAACAGGCAGCAGCTTTCAGACGCACTCTTTTCCTATCTAGAGTACCAAATGGGTTTTTAACGAGGCGGCTTGCTGACCTAACTTTCTCATATCAAATAAAGAGGTGGTTATTCACATATTCTTCACTCTTAGTATGCGGCATATATTAAGGTCTTGGGGGCTGATTGCTAGAATAGCACAGTTACAAACTCAATGACCCGGCCTCGATGCCTATGAGTTATGAGGGCCGATTGCTCGCAAACGAGCACGGCTGCAATCTTATAACCGGACAAAGGAGCCAAATTTTCTTGACTTTTCTTACTTAAGCTTGATGTGACTCGCACTAAAGTGGCATGATTTGCTCGCTTACGATTACAATCAGCCATAAAGCCCAATGGGACTTGCCTGACCCTGTTTTCGTATAGATGTAACAACATGGTATCCACGCGAAAGCCAGCTTACAGTACAAGATAGTCAAAAGGGTCATCTAAACCACAAGTTATGCAGAGTACAAGGCTAAAAGCCGGAAACTCAACGTTTTATCAAGCATAACTTCATTACCTATGTGAAACGGCTCCGGGTTTGGGCTTAGCAACAACAAATTTGTTCTCTTTTAAAAGACCACACATCCCAGACTCGGAAATTCGGGCCTTGGGGACTGGGGATTTTGAAACAGAAACAAGTTGTTACTAAGCTCGAAAAACACTAACATCCGAGTCTGGGGGACTTGGGGACTTAGAGGAAAATCCGCTTGTCAAAATCCATGAAACTCGGAAACCGAGTCTCACAAAAGGAACCATAAAGAAAGTCGGATATCAAGAACGAGTGGGCTCAAAGATGGATAAACATAAAATCATCCCAACATTCAGAAGAGGCACAAGGCGTATCAAGAACTTAAAGTGCATTACAAATTTTGGTACCAGCATCAAAGGTGCACAGGCGCATCGTCAAGAAATAATTGTTTAAACGGCCTATTGACCAACTGGCGCATATGGCACATCATCAGGTAGCAGGTATCACTCGGTATTCTGGGCTGCGGCGTCCATCTTCTCCTTGCCCTTGTTATTACTATTGGTGGCAGCAGCACCCGGATCAGCAGCATTGCCGGCTCGCGCAGGAGGAGGGACGACTGGTGTGGAAGTAGCAGGCGCAGAGTCGGCTTCAGCCTTCTTTTTTGCAGCTTCCTCCCTCAACTTGGCAGTTTCCTCCTTCCATCGGGCTAGCATATCGTACGGCTTGGGAAGATCCTACTTAATCGCTTCACCATCAGCACCATAGGAAGGGACAATGGAATTGAGCTCCAAGCTGTCAGCAATCACGCTTGCCGAGTAACGGACTTCTTTCTGGATGGCCTTGAAATCCTTCGAGGAAAACTTGGACCCATCACGGTTGAATTCCGGAAATCCGATCATCAGCTTGGCCGGCTCAAGCTTAGGAAAGTAAGCCTTGGCCAGGGCAAGCCCCCGGGTTACCCCAACCCGGCAAGACGAACGCTTCCAATGCCAAATCCACTCGGGAATGGTGGAGCAGGCGTCCAGCATCCTCTTCAGGTTGACATGCCCAACACCCGGCCACCGTATTTCTTGAAGGATCCATTTGGTTCCGGCACATAGCTGCCGGATAACGCTCTTGATGGTTTTCAGCTTGGCAATATCATCTTCGTCCGACATCACTTCATCCGGACCTGCAGAAAAGAAATGAGAGCACGATTAAGGAAACCCGGCTATTTATCAGCAGGGTAACTCGGATTATGAATATTATGCTAAGAATCATACCGATCAAAGCGCGATACGTATCAACAATTTGAACAGAAAGATTCGTTAGGTTATCTTCTGCTGCATGAGCCCGCTTCCTGTACTTCCTTGTGATCTTCCCACTCCTCCTGGCCTCAGCTTCGGCCGCCTCACGCAGAGCCACCTCCTTTCCAATGAGCTTGGTGGCCTTAGCCAATTTCTTCTCAGATTGGGTCACGAAGGCCTGAGTGGAGATACAGGGAAAGATTAGTTGGACATACTATGGAGTTCCAAGCAAATTATCAAAGAAATTCACTCGGAACTTGGGGACTAGATAAAGATACAAGCGAGGTTATTCGGACTTACTTCATGTTTTGCTATTAAAGCTTCCAGGATATTTTCTTCTTTAGCCTTCAGGGTGTGAAGATCACTAAGCATCTGGGCAAATGTCATATCCTCGGGACGAACACCAGAAGAGCCGGCAGCTTGTTCGTCTGGCTGATGAACTGTTTCCGGCTTTGGGGTCGAGACCCGGACCGTTTGGGTATCCGGGTTAGGGGAACCTGCCCTCGTCTCCAGGATCTCAATCTCTTCATCCACGTCTTCAGACGATTTTGGAGACCCGGCTTCTTGTTGGGCCGGGTCACTAAAAGGGTCTTGTTCTTGGGCGTCTTCAGCCTCATCGCCAGCCGTGGCGTCCACCTTATCAGTTGGTCCCTCCGTCCTCTGGTTATCTGTTTCAATGTTCTCTGGGTCACTAACTGTGACTTGAGTGCTAGAGAAAAGGGAGAGAGGCAGTTAGCAATAGTGATTGAAATTTGTCAGGTATGAAAGGATGTCATATAGCAAAGACTTACCCGGTATTTACAGCGTAATCCGGCGGGAGCTCGCTGCTGGAAGCAGATGAAGTCGTCAAAGGGACCGATAGCGGAACCCGGAATTGCCCGGCACGTGGATGGTTGGGAGATGGGTGACGCTGAGGGGATTTGGAGGATTGAGGTGGAGGAGTACCGACCCGATGGACTGGTGAGGTGGTGATACCGGGGTTAAGGGGATTGTCACCCGGAGAACTCCGGGTCACCCTACGTTTGGCTGGGAGAGGATCCTTCAAGTGTGACGAGTGTGACAACTGTTGGTTAAGTCTACGCATGATATCGAAGGAGTAACGTTCAGAGGATATAGAAGAGAAAGGAACCTTGGAAACCACTCCTCTGGCCTTCCTCTTGGCCCCGACTGTTCCTTCCTGATCAGATTCGGTGGCCTCCGGGTCGTCCTCATCCTTCTCTTCTTCGTCCTCCAGCCCTGCGAGCCGAGTATGTATTGATGGAAAAAGTTAAAATGGGAGGAAAATGATACAAGTGAAGATGATACAAGATCCGGATAAGAACCTTCATCATCATTAGCCGGCTCGTCTTCCTCTTCCGGGTCTCTGGAGGGGGGGGCAGGTTTCAACTTTCCAGAAAGGATCATCAAGCTGAGACAAAAAGATGAAAGCAAGAATTAAAAGCAGTATCTAGTCAAAGTGTGGAAATAAGCTTATGAGTATCGGGTCTTACCGCTGGAGCCGGATTTTCCCGAGTAAATGGAGGTAACCCGGCGATGTTCTTTATGACTTCCAGTTTTTCCGTCAGGAAATCTTTGATGGTTTTGTTGGTGTCGCCGGCTGCAAAGCTCTTGGTAGAATATCGGAGTGCGTCCGTGGCGTGCCCCGAGTACTCGCACATCAACTTGGTGCGGATAGAATTGGGTTGGATCCGGAAATCAACCCAAGTTTTCACTAAATTGAGCCCAAGAAGACCTTGGGCGGAGAGGACGACTATTCTAGCTAGTAAAGGCAGGATTGCTTCCCTGTCCGAGTCAGGGGCAAAAGCATTGAATTTTTCAGAAATATCGAGGAGACCCTCGGAGTAACCCGGCAGTTTCTTTTCACCGGGTGGGAAAGTGTCGTGGCAGTAAAAGAAGGATAATTGCCAGTGTTTAACATGGGAATTCAGATTAAGGGTTGGCATTAGTGAGTTCTTGCGGCATTGGATGGATACCCCGCCGCAAGTGAGAAGTGCCCCGTCACCGCTTTCGCGGCACGGCTTGCACTGGAAAAGTTCAATGAAGAGGGCCAAACTTGGCGGAGTGCACAAGTATGACTCGGACAAAACAATGAAGTGAGTAATATTCAACATAGAGTTAGGCCCTATGTCAAATGTCCTGAGGCCATAATGGCTCAGGACCTCACGAGAGAAAGGGTGACCCGGAGGACGGAATCCCCGGGTCACGTGCTCTATGAAACAGATTACCTCGCCGTCGGCGGGTGTGGGCCGGGTCTCGTCACCCGGCGCCCTCCAATGAATGTCCTTCTGAGAGGGGAGAACCCCCAACTCGGCCAGCTCTTCCAGCTTGGCCTTTGTGACTGTGGATCGCCCCCAATTGGCGGATATGGATTGGGTTGTCTTAGCCTGGGCCGGCTGTTTCCCTTGCCTTTTGGGAGCCATGGGATCAACCTGCAAAACACAAGACAAAGAAGTACAAGAAATGAGATTCGGAAATTATAAATTACCCGAGTGTATGCATGCAGTATCGAGAAGATATGAATATTAAGAATTATCCGGGTATCATGCCGCAGAGCGAAGACTACAAGAATTATCCGGGTATCATGCCGCAGAGCGAAGACTACAAGAATTATCCGGGTATCAAGTGTAATTATGGAAGCTATTGGTTACTTACGTATTGAAAGGTGTTTGAGGAATACGGATGATTTCCCATGTATCTACTGCAAGCAAAAGAACCAGAAGAGAAGGATTTTCCGGGTATCAATGAAATGCACGGAAAGTTGGGATGAAATGGATCTAGATTGGAAAATTTGCGAACGATTCTACGAAGAAATTGATGACTAATAATGGTAGGGGAGTGGTGTGTGATCATTAATCAGGCTATTGGAGGAGTTATCGAGCATCTGAGCAAGTTTAAACCGGCGCCACAAGAAAAAATTTCCCGTGGGTTGACCTAGATTCAATCTAGAGTAAATCGAAAAATTGCGAGATTGAATTAATGGATACAAGGGACTTACTGGAGTGAATTGGAGTGACGCGCGGCGGCGGCGAATGGCGCGATCTGGATATTCCTTCGCAATTCCCGGTGGGAAAGATGAGGGCGCTGCGGCGGAGTTCGGCGGCGGCGCGGAGCGGTTCGGGAGAGAACGTAACCGGCGGCGGTTTGGCTCCGACGGCGAGCTTGAGATTCTTGTTGTGGTGTTGCGCGAGCGTGAGAGATGAGGAAGGAGAAGGAGTTGGAATGAACCGTTGGGGGCTAGGTTGTCGCCTGGGTCCTTATTTATAAAGAGTGGGTCGATAAACCTAGTCCAACGGGTGGGAGCCGGGGATTTCGGGATAACGGCTACCTGCACGGATTTCGTGATATATGCTTTAAGTGCTGACCGAGATATCCGGACAGAGATAAGAAGGAGATCTTCTCCGCAACACTAGGGGCAATTATCGAGTAAAGTGAATCAGATCTTAAAACATTCTTATCAGGGTGTTGACCCGGAAAAGCTGAGCAAAGGACTTGGAGAAAGCCGGGTTATTATATGGCCACCTTGGAGTTAGGCCTAGCTGTTTATTAAAGCAATTTAACCCGGCCTCCATTGAGTTTGTAAGTTTGATAATTTTGCAGGGAATAGCGTGCCCTTCAAAGAGAACCTCGTGAAGCCCAAGCTATTCTGGGGACTACTGATGGAGGGATGATAACCCGGTAGGCCAACACCAAGGTGTAACTTGGCCCAATGGACGCTGCGCAAGATCCGGCTAAGGATAAAGGAGCTTCTGGAAGGCCCAAGTTCGTAGGACTCGTAACCCGGATTGAGGGTTACGGTAAGGAAAGATAGGGTTTTTTGTATGCGGTGTCCGGGTAGGGTTCAGGGTGCGCCTTGGAGGGCAAGCCAGGAGGTCCGGGTGCTTTATAAACCGGCCCCTCGGTCTAGTTTAGAGATCCAAGAGTTCTAGCAATATCGCCTGATATCGAACATCCAGTGTAGCGCGAGAGTTGAGTTAATATATCGAGATCGGAGACTCGGCGACTTGATTGCCAGCTACCAGATCGAGTTTCATCATGTTTTCCTCTGAGCTAAACCCTCTCCCAAACGCCTGTGTCGTCTTGCCCCAAGATAAGTTACCCCCGGTAACGTCTGCCGTGATTATCCCACGACAAATCAAGTGAAAGATATATTGATATCTAGAAACTTATTTGTAGCAACATGACTGAGTATAATTTAGTGTGACAATGTATGCTTATATTATTTGAATATATGCAATGATTGAAGACGCTAGGCGTTCGAATATTCCAAGAAATTGGGCGCTAAACATTATCCTCTAAATTCCTTCCTTCGAGCTATAGTAGCTTAATCATAAAATTGTTATGATGGGATGGATTAAAAGTATGGGTAAAAATCATTCACCTTGCTTGGAGATTGCTAAGAGTGGAATTTGGAAGAATGATATTAATATGGTGATATTAGTAGAACAATCAAACTTAAAGTATGACTCAATGGGTGATAGTATATGACTAACACACCAAGGAAAATGTGCTAGTACGACTAGCATTGTTTGATGTTGAATGATTCTTCTCTAAAGGAAAGGGAATATTGAAAATAGAATTACAAAATGATATATGGCAGAAAAGAAGATAACTGGAAAAGTCCAGCTCAGGAGTATATGCTTGATATACAAGTTATAGATGTATTACTAGTTAACAAAGTATTTTTTTTTGGGTATTTTGATACCAGATTGGTTGGTATGAGTTTTCATACAAAGCAACGCAATGCAAGAAATACAAGGACCTAAAAGGAACTAGTAGTAGATGTGGAATCGATTATGACAAGAACAGAAATAAAGTGTTATTGTCTTCATTGTCGTATTGAACCAAACATTCAAGATTTATTTTAAGAACTTAATAAGTTGTTATTTTGTTCTGGTCTTTTGTGAGAACAAATGAGATTGTTCAAACTATGACCATATTCCATAATTGATGGATGAGTTAATATAAATCATGTTGGTAAAGTAAACATCTATAAACTAAATGCTAAACGTTGCAAGACGTAAAAGAATTTCACTTAAATTGTGACACCACAATTTTAGTTCATATCGGAAAGGAAAACATGAAGGAACTCCATATTGATGGACTTCCGGAGTCATTTTGTTCTGAATAAATTGACGCTTGTGAGAACTCTTCCAAAGGATGACTAGAATTCCGTTCATAGGCTAAATTAGAATGGACGACTAATTTAGTGGAGATTATAAATATTGATGTATATAGTCCATTATGTGTAGTCGTGTGTGGTGGATTAATTTTTCCTTCATAGAATTTTGTCGATGATTTGAGTAGATATGTGAGTATATCTATTTAAGGAGAACGGAGTTTGACATTTTGAATTGGTTCAAATGGTTGTTAATATGAAGTAAAAAATCAATTTAACAAGGTAATCAAGTATTTATGATTGGATCATAAAGGATAGAGTTTGAGTTACAAGTTTAGCAAAACATCTGAGAAGTTGCGGAATTGTTCTACAACTTATATTTCTCGAATACCCCATATTAGTTTGGAGTATTCAAGAGAAAAAATCAAACCTTGTTGGACATGGTAAGATAAACAAAAATGCCATTATAATTTTGTAGTTTATACATTAGAGACAACCGCATTTACACTGAAAAGAGAGCCATCATGATCCATTGAAATTGACACCATATAAGATATGGTTTGGGTAATGACCTGAATTGTCTTTTTCTTAAGTTTTGGTATGCATAGCATGTGTAAAATGTTTATAACCAAAATAGGATAAATATATGTTGTTTGTCTTGCGAAAAAAGTGAGTGGGAGGACAGTACAAACTCAACGAGGATAGAGAATTTTAGTTATCATGTCAAGAGTAGCGCAGCACTGGAAGTTGTTCCGGGGTTTGCTATTTTGACAAAGTAGAAGATACTACATATGTTGTAGATACTTCAAATGAGTTTGCGAACTGAACCACACAAGTCCTAAAACTTTGTACTTAGACCAACTTGTGGTTTAAGAGTAAAGTGTTGTTTTTACAACGAAGGACCTGGACCTTATAAAGGAAGAAAATGATGGGCTCTGACTTTGTTAAATTGGCTATGAGTCATTATATCCGCGATAGTATCCCTGTATGGATATCAAGTATGTGACTTGGTAGTCCTTATCGATAGGCATGATGCCTAACGATAGCAAACGGATATATATAGCAACAAAGACATGGATATTAACATTCTTTGAAAGTTGTACTTGTCGAAAAGATGTTTTCGACGAAGTTCAAAGAGTTGACTACTTCAAGATTTTGATCTTCTGTAGTGATGCTTTAGTCTTTGCGGATAATTCTAGCAAAAGTTACATATTATGATATGACAGTTGAATAACAAGAACCAACTTTCCTCTCAAGGAAGTTTGATCGAGGATGTGTACTTGACATAGTCTGAGAGTTTTGTAAAATTCAAAAGGTTGCTGGAAAGGTATGCATAGTTCAATGGTTGAAGTGAGCATAACGAAGTTGGAATATATACCTTAATGAAGTTATCAAAAGGGTTTGATTCCATCATAAATGATAAAGATGCTTGTAGAATTACAAGAAATTAAGTGAGAGCGCTAAGACATGTTTACAATGCTTTATGTAGATGACATATGGTTGATTGGAAAATATGTATTTTAAATTAACACGGTTAAGATTTCATATTGATGAAAGGCTTAGAAGATATTGGGCATTAATATCCATAAGAGATGGATTGAAGCGCCTAATATGGTTGAGCCAATTACATAGATGAAATATTGAAGTAAGTCAATATCGAAATGACAAGAAGGAGTTCTTGCCACATGGAAAAGAATTAAGCAACATTCAAGTGTTTTGACATATGATGAGCATAATTGAAATTAAGATTTCTAAGCCACGTGTTCCATGCTATGTACACAACTAGATGAGTCTTGTGCTATAAAATGTTATAGCAGGATAATTCATATGATGATTAGACAACAGTGGGAGAGATCCTTATGTCATTTTAGAAATGTTAAGGATATGTTTTCCTATATAGTAATGACAAACTATTTGTTGTAATATGTTACACTAATAGTCTTGTCATCTATTCAAATAATTTTATCTCAATTAAAATACGTGATGAAGGGTAGCACAATAGGCTGGAAGAAACTTCCATGCTGGGTTTGAAAGAGTTTCAAAATTAAAATATTGTGACAGATACTGCAACAAAGGCTAAAGTATATCGTTGTGTTGACAACTGATAGTAAGCGTATTTTGTGTCAAGGAGTTCTTTATTGAACTTGGTGAATTTCCAAGAATGCTGACACTATGAAGCTACATTTTTACAATGTTAGTAACATTAGTTTAAGCTGAGGAATTAAGGTATCACCGGAACTTGGTGAATTTCCAAGAATGCTAACACTATGAAACTACATTTTCACAATGTTAGTGACATCGGTTTAAGCTGAGGAATTAAGGTTTCACCGATTGACCATATATATACAAAGCCATCTCATTAGAGAATGAGTGATGCGTGTAGACGCAAAGAACATGCAAATACAATAGGACCTGAACAGTTCAGATCTTTTTTATGATGTTTACCACATGCGAAGAATGGCAATAACACTGGAATGCCATATGTGTTAAGTGCTTACAGACTAGACTGAAGGGAATATGCCCGAGAGGCAATAATAAAATGGTTATTATCTTATTCCTTGTTTATGATGAATGTTTATTTCTCATGCTAGAATTGTATTAACCGGAACGTTGATACATGTTTGTTTAATAAACAAACAATGGTTCCTAGTAAATCCTCTCTTTTAACTAGCTCGTTGATTAATAGATGATCAAGGTTTCCTGATCATGAACATTGGATGTTGTTAATAACGGGGTCATGTCATTAGAAGAATGGTGTGATGAACATATACTCATAGTGAATATAGCAATGCGATCAAGTCATTGAGTTTACATTGTTATATCAAACATATGAAGTAACTTATTCCTTAGACCATGAGATCATGCCAATCACTGGTACCGGAAGGGGCTTTGATGTCATCAAACGTCACACCGTAACAGGGTGACTATAAAGGTGCCGTTAGGTATTCGGAAAGTATTAGTTGAGGATCATAGATCAAGAGTGGGATTTTTCCATCCAAAATGACGGAGAGATATACTCCGGGCCCTCTCGGTGATATCACATCGACACCGCTTGCAAGCACGTGATATGATCACAAGGATGTTATATCACGGAAACGAGAAAAGAGTACGTGTCGGTAACGAGATTGAACAAGGTATGGTTGATACCAATGATCAAATCTCGGACAAGTAAAATATCGCGAGACAAAGGGAATAGTTCACGACTTTGTTGGTTCACACGATCACGAGAGTCATCGTTGAATATATAGGAGTCATCACGGATCTCCAGATCCCTCTGTTGATTATTGATCGTAGAGGAGTCTCGATCATGTCTATCTTATTCGCGAACCGTAGGGTGACACACTTAAGGTTCGATGACGCGTTTGAGAGGATACGGAATATCGAAGAATATTTTGAGCAGCACCGAAATTGTTTCGGGGAGAATTGAAATAGTTCAAGGGTTTTTGGTCGAATGGTTGTAATAGAATTAACAAATGATTCTAGGTGCTATATGCAAAAGTTTGTTAATAGAATTAACAAATGCTGAAATAAAGAAATAAAAATGTTTTATTTATTTATTAGAGAAAAACTCTTGATTTTCTAAGTGGAGTTTTAAGGGAAAATGAGTGGATGTGAGTGGACATGAGTGGAGTGTCCACTCACATGATGAAGGAAGAGGTGGGGGCACACCATGGGGCTGGCCGCACCCCCCTTGGTCTGCCTCCCCCCTCTCCTATAAAAGGAGGGTGAGAGCTCTCCATCCTACATGCACTTGCCCACCTCATTTCCTCTCCACCCGCTGCTCCATTCCATGGTCTCCGGCTTGGCGAAGCCCTGACCGTGGGATTCTTCACCACCACCACGCCATTGTGCTACTGGAGTTCTGAGGGATCCTCTACTTACGCGCCCCGCTGGATCGAGGGAACGGATGTTTTCATCAACCGTACGTGTGACCGATCACGGAGGCACCGCCGGATTGCGGTGCACATCTTCTCGCTATCGGGATCGGTGCGAGTATGACTACGCCAACAACAAGATTTGATCTCGTAACGCTTTGTGTCTTCGAGGGTATGTGTTCTCCTTAACCCTCTCTTTGCCCATTGCACTTCGTCTCCTAGATTAAATCTTGGCCTTTCGGGTGTCTCTCGCGTAGGAAATTTTTTGTTTTCTATGCAACGACACCTTCACATAGTCCAATGAAGACCTTCTTGGCCTTTTTCAAGTCAGACATGACGGTGTCATCACTCCATTGGATCTGCAAATAATTCCAAATTCTGGAACTGAAATAACATTGAAAGAAGAGATGAATCCAGTTCTCAAAACAATGTTGATGACAGAGAACACAATTATCATTTCCTTGAATCTTCCACTTTCTCCTCTTAATCATATCCTCAGTATTAACTCTATCATTTAAAAGCAACCAAGAAAAGAATTTATTCTTAGACATGCACTTGTATTGCCAAATCCATTTGGCAAGCTGATATTCAGCCAACTGAGCAAACTGTTGTTGGTAAAATTTGCTTGAAGTATAAACTCCCGTATTGAAATTGCACAACCATGCATCATGAGAATCATCCAACTGAATATCCACCAGAAGACCTCATAGAAATTCATAGAATGCTTCATTAAAAAGCGGCAAATGGAAAGCCTCAGAGAAAGAAGACAAGACCTTCATATCTCTGACAGAAGCAAACTTATCCCTAAAAAAATAGAACAGCCTCGGGAACTTGATTGAGAGAACAGATCCAACCCATAAATCTTGCCAAAAGAGGATAGAAAAAATAGAGCCAAATCTACAGTAAGAGAAGGAGCACTAGGTGTCTGGCAATTGCATAACTCCTTTCCACTAACAAGAACCACAAGATGTTACTACATGTGTGGAACAAACTCAACATAATAAGCATTCTTGACCAGATGTACCCAAGGGATATCAGCAGAATTATAGAATTTGGCCTAAAACTTCAACAATAGGGCCATGTTTTGGATTTGCAAATTAATCACTCCTAGTCCACCCTTTCTCTTTGATTTACAAACCATGTCCCAAGCAGCCAAATAATTGACTCTTTCCTTGTTCTTGTCTTTCCTCCAAAGACATCTCCTTGTGGCCTTATGAATAACTTCAATGGCACCTTTAGGGATCACTAAAGTACACATGTAATATGCAGGCAAAGAAGATAGCACATAGTTTACAAGGACCGAACTATCACCATAAGATAGGAAAGAAACAGTAGCAGATAATATCCTCTCAATCCTATCAATAAGTGGAGCAAACTCCTTGATTGAAGGGTTAGTTGTACCCATAGGAAGATCCAAGTAGGTAAATGGCATAGTAGCCACCTTGCAATCCAGAACAAGTGCCAAGTTCTCAGCCTCCTGCTGCGAAATATTAATGTGAATCATAGAGGACTTGTGATAATTTACTTTGAGACCAGTAATCTCAGCATACAAATTTAACAACTCCTTAAAAACAATCAATTGATCATGAGAAGCAGGCAGCACCACCAAGGTATCATCAGCATATTGCACTATAGGATAATCACCACCAATGGGAATGGGTAAATGCAGCCTTCCACCCCTTAAAGCCAAATTAAAAATGCTTTGCATTAGATCCCCCCTAGCACATAAAAAATTGGAGATAAAGGATCACCTTGTCTGACACCTCTTATGCAAATAAAAGGCTTCCCAGGGACACCATTCAGTAGAACAGAGGATGAGCCAGAAGAGAGAATTTCCTTGACCCAACCAATGACTAAAGGGGGGACCCTTAAGATGCAAAATCTTAAGGAAAGCACTATGCTCAATAGTGTCAAAAGCCTTCTCAAAATCAATCTTGAAAACCACAATTTTCTGTCTAGATTGTTATCATTGAAAAATGTATTCAAAGCACCAAGCCAGACAGTCTTAAATAGTTCTAGACTTAATGAAACCATATTGATTGGCATGGATACATCCAAAAATCTTCTCTTGGAACCTATTGGCCAAAATCTTTGTAATGAATTTGACGCAATAGTTGGTAAGAGAAATTGGCCTAAAACTATTCACAGTTTCAGGGGAGTGTGATCTAGGGACTAGAGAACACTTGATTTAACACTTGATTTAATACCATGAAATTTCATCATAGATCTTCTATGAGAACACTTGATTTAATACTAAATAATAAGAATTTATACATATTTATTTCTCCTTATGATCATGATTATCTGAACTTCATTTATACCTACAATTGTGATTGCTATTTGCTGAGATTTTATTTGTTCTCATATGACATTTATATGTTATATAGTTGCCATTTTCGTTGCTTGTGGTCATGTGAGAATATTTATCATGTCCAAAAAAATAATGCACTTTATCTATACCTAATAATAAAGGCGTTAAGGCTTCCTTGGTTTGGTTTGGTTTGGTATGTCATTGAAAACGCCCCTGAAATTAGACACAAATTACCCATCCTGCCACCGGTAAGTGAAAAAAACGTATTGTTTCGTTTTGGTTGGTGTCAACGTACGTGACGACACCTGCTCGGCTCCGTTTCTCGTCAGAAAAAAATTAAAATTGGAGCGAGGTACCTACACGATTCATACCCGTACAGGCCTGCATATCTCTACAATATATCCTAAAACGATTCCGACGCATAAGTCAATCGGTCATATCGAGAGAAAAGCAAATCGCAGAACGCCTTCGTCCCCCCGCGTGTCCGCCCTGATCTCTGCCTCCCGCACTCCCATGGGCCATCACCTCCTAGGCCAGCAGCCCCGTCGCACGGCCACAGCCGCAATAGTTCCACATCCGAGTGGCGCCTCTGTCTTTGGCTCCACGTCGTCGTCGCCGTGGCAGGGGAGGCGGCGTCGGTACCGCAACACCAGCGAGGGCCCACGCGAGGACCGGCGATACTAGGACTGACATATAAAGAAGCTCTAGCGTGGCCAACGTGCGCTCGCCGTGGTGCCCGCGAGGCCGGACACTGATGCTGCCAGGGGCAGCCCACGCCACATCCACCTTGGACACGACCATGAAGACTCGATCACGGCCACGGCGAGGTGCGGGCCGACGCTCAGGATGGAGAGCTGGGGAGGGATGCGGTGGTCCAGATCGACATCTCTGGAGCAGTTCCCTGCCGCATACCGTAGAGGGAGCCACGGCCATGGCACTGAACGGCTCTGTCGTGCTTCCGAATGAGGGGCTTCGAGATGGGTGGGGAATCCCCTAGCACGGCTCTGCCGTGATGGTGCGCCTACGCCCCATGTAGTTGCTGCTCCGTCGGTAGGCTATCGGCGTTGCGGAGGCGGACGCCAACATGACGACGGCGAGTTGGGCGGGGATCCCACGCCGACCTCGAAGCCGGCTGACCCCGTGGTCTCTTCCCTCTCTATGACTGAATATTTTTATTGCGTTTGTGATTATCCTGTTGCTGCTCTGGTCATGGTTGGAGTGCAGAGTTGCCAGCTGACAGTCAAGCGTTGCATTGCCCTATACTCTACCTACACCGTAGAATGAGCAGTTCTTGTTGTCGTGTTCTGCTCAAGTGCTGATATAGTTGCTGAACTTAAGTAGTAAAAATAATCATCACTACTGTTTAATGTCCTTGCAGAGTGCAGGTCAGCCGATAGACGATGTGAGAAGTGTATTAGTATATCATATAGTTTGTACCAATAACTTGATTCAGTAAACAAAACGAACTAAGTTAGTCATGTTTGACATATCTGCTTTCTTGATTAAGGTGACATTTCCACATGCTTGCTAATTTAAGACCAATATCTATGGTGGTTACCGGTTTGAAGCTTGATTTATCAGATTAACAGTACGCTCACTTGATGGTAGCAGGGATTAATCATCCATTTAAATAATTTATCGGCCAATTTCTTAACTATGAATTGTCTTGATGATGTTTATTCTTTTAGATTCAAAAGTCTTCAACAGTTAGTACTGCACATTTTACAGATGCAATTAAATATTCGTTGGCAGATTGCAGCCCAACCTTTACATATCCTAACTATTTATGGTACCCGGTGTCCATTTTATAGAATTATGTCAAGTTTCATAAAAGATCCATATCTTCATGTTTTTGGATATGAAACTTGTGCGGAAGACCTTACTAGAAAATGCCTATATGTATCCAAATATTACATTAATCTTGACCATCGAACCACACATGAACGGTATTAGCTTGGCTGAAGTAGAAAATTGACTGAAGGCGATTATGTTTATGTGTCGGCAACTATGAATATCGGGTCAATGTTTTAAGGTTCAACTACTGTGCGACAGCTGAAGCTGCCTACATGTAGCCTAGCTTCCAATTGCAGATGCAAGAGTATGAACGCCGTCTTGAATCAGACGGTGGCAACGATTTCTATATTTTTCCAATTTAATAGAGAGGCAAAAATCTAGGGGCAGTGTAGTAGACCACATCTTTTGTCCCTGGGAATTTCCGATCCTGCAATATATTCAAGGCAAGGATGGATTCTCTCTTTTCATGCACCTTCAAATCTTAAGAAGTTCAGGAAACAAATGATTGCATTCACTGTATGTCAACGTAACTGAGTGGCTAATGTGGTACACGCTTGAAGGATAATAGTTTGTCTGATGGAACTTTGGTTCAGCTTTACTTCCGATTTCCGAAGATAAGGCTGCAGGAAACGTGAAGTGGATCATCCCAGTCTACGAGTATATTATGCCGGTGTACTTTTGCAACCCTCGTGGTACAGTCGAGAGGAGTAAGACCATGGAAGTGACAGGAAATAGCATTAGATCCAACTCTTTGGTGCAATCAAGAACCGTCACTTGGTGAATAAAAGTTTGGCTATGACATAAACATTTACCCATATTTGCCAATTTCACTATCTGAATAGCTTCATTTATGTGAAAATGTAGACCGCCATCAATATAAATGTACTATGGCGGATTTGTAGCTTACTATTATTTGACAGAGGGGATGCATTATGCATGTGTAATTTGTCGAGTTTATATTGATTTAAAACATATATGCAACAAAGTGATACTGTGCTTTGATCACTAATCATATTCCATTTGATTTTACTTTGCCATGCATGCGCACAAGGGGTTGAGGAAGTTGATTGTCTATCGGCATGCCATAACGCAATTAATTTTTTATATGTCCGTAGCAACGCACGGGCTTTTTGCTAGTACGTTAAAATTGCTCGTACCGGTTCGGAATTTTATTTGCTTTCGTTTTTCTTCGGACCAGTGGACCGCTCCCCAATCTTCCGGCCTCTCCTATGGCTCTGCTCAAGGTCGCCCCCGACCTCTCGCTCGCCTCCGGACGAAACCTACGCCGACACCCCTGTCTCCGACGAGCCACCGAAAATGGGATCTGTCGCGGTCCCCTGCATATCCCTTGTATCCCGAAATAAGAACCTTCCCCATCCTCCTGGGCCTTCCCCCGAAGAAAAATCAAATGGACTCCACCACGACACCCAGCTGCCGGCCACCCCCGCATTATCTAGCTCCCGGCGCGGCTTCCAGTTCCCCACCCGATGCTCCTCCGTGTTTCTCTAACGCTGGGCGTGGTAGGACACATTGGAGGTGCTCAAGATCTGGTCGGACTTGGATACCCCGAAAATCACCTCGAAATTTGTCCTGCCCCACTCCCCCGTCGCCCCGAGAAGAAGCTGATTCAGAACTCCGCGGGTCGCCTCGTAAAGAGGAGTGGCGGAGGTCACGGGAACAGATTTCCCTGTTGTTGGCAATTTTGGGGAGGCCTTGGTGGAGAAAGAAGAGATGGTCCCATGGCCGTCGCCACGACGCTACAGGTCCAGGTCCATAGTCATTGCCCTACGAGACCCCTCGCTTCTCCACAGTCCGGTCCCCCGACCCTCTGGTCAGCCGCCATACGCGGAACCAACTTGACGCCCGCGTGTGACTCTGTCCCTGAACCCGGGCCTTGCACCGCCGGAGGAGGGACCTACTCCTAGGCCGTCCCCATCATATCCCACTGCTTGAAGCTTCAAGCACCGCCGTCGGCTGCAGATGAACCATGAGGTGACGAAGATGGCCGCCGCCGCATCTTTTTAATGGTTTGAGATGATCTCGGCCGGGGCTCCGCCGGGATGTTGTAAATCGCTGGTGTACTGCGCGGCCTTCCTCCGCCGCTCGCTCCTCCCCTGGCCGTCGCCGCTCTAGCTCCGGCGCCGAGGCCGACTACCGGAGAAAACGGCGTCGCTGGGATAACATAACTCATGCCCGTCATTGAGCTACTCCTCCAGGCGAGCTGCACCGCGTCCTGCTGATTCTGGTGTTATGGTTTGTCATTAGTAGCACGTAATTCCACATCTTGCACACATGTATTTTTAAAACCGGTTTCAGTCTTGAATCAACTGATTGGTCTTCTTCAGAATCGTATGTGCTGATATCTTGGAGGAACAAATAGTGGAGAATGGATAATTTGAGTCTTGGATCTAAACATTGTGTCATACTGTTTTCAACAGTGAATATGCTGATTGTTAAAATTGATCCATCGATCATTTTTTGTCTGTTCTCAGATGTGGAAGTGTCATGGTGTTTTAGTAGCTCGTTTTCTGAATTCTTAATAGCTAGCTTTGCTATGTTTGATTTCAATGCCTTTCTGAACTCGAATCAAAACTGTGTTTGCCATATTCTCTCTGAATATCACCAACCTAGCTTGACCAGATGCTCTGCTTCTGCAGGTGCACTTGCCACGCAACCTTCCCGACCTGTGCAATGTTCTGCTTCTGACCATCATAGACTACGTCCAGGATTAGATGGATACATTTTATGATTGGTGTTTCCTAACTCCGTTGATTTTTTTTGACAATCAGCTGACAATTCATTACTTCACGGCTGAGAACGTCTGATCCTCTATTACAGTTCACTAATGAGTTTAGTGTCTTTGTCGCATAACTCATTTTGGTACTTCTGTGCTATCTGAGATTACAGTTCACAGACCAGTTCTCATTCTCTATGAAAATCGAGATATTTTGTAAGATGTGTATTGTTAAATGCAATGGATAACTTTTGCTATTCTTCTCTACAACACTATCCCCCTTACTTGATAACAACTATCAAGATTTTTTTTTACCCTCCATTATATTTTTAACTCAGGATAAATGCAAGAACATATCTTAACTAACCAATTAAATGCGGTTCTGTAGCAACGCGAGAAGATCTCCACCACAGGGGTCAGTGTCGATAAGTTTGTTCAGTGCACAGCCGATCGTGGTGGGTTCTCAAGTCCGAGAATCTGCATAGGGGTGCTTGGGTCTTAGAACCTGCACAATGAACCTCATTTCATGTTCTTAATATTATTTGAATTTGTCGGCAAAGGCCACGATGTTTACTGGTCTTAGAGAAGATGATCGGTGCCGCACATCCACATCCCGACTCCTCCAACAATTTAAATACATTGCTCTGCTTCTTCTACTCCCAACCATAAGTGAGGAGAAAGCCTTCTCGGGGTGGTGAGAGGTCATGATGGGTACACATGGCTTTGCTGACTCGGGCGCACGTGTACTAGGTGGGTTGGCTGAAGCAATGTGCTGAAGTCTTTATGATGCTTTCTCTCTCCGACCCAAAATAAGTGCCGCTCAAACGATGTATCTGTATGCATTTTAGAACTAAATACATTCATTTTAACGACACTTATTTTGAGATGGAGGGAGTACATTTTTCTCCCGGTGCAACGCACGGGCATTCTTACTAGTTATATATATACATATAATCTGCGTGCATGTTGTTCTTTTTGTTTCTTCCACTTTCAACTTACCAAAAGCCGAGGACAACTTTTCTTGAAGAAATGGAGGACGATGAGGAATAATAGTGGAGTATGATGATTTTGCATGCTTGAGCTGGAAGGAAAATTTTAATTTAATTGATGGTTATTATAAGGTGAATTCTTCTTAATGAATATGATGTTTGTGTTTATGAGAATTTTATATTACCTAAGTCTATGCATTTATGTATGATCATGGATGTTGATAACAAAAACATTATTGGAGGAGAGGAGCAACAAGGCATGCTTGAAAATACGAGGGAACAACTGGAAAACGTAGAAGACATGGTGGAAAACAAAAGGGAACAACTGGAAAACAAGGAAGGCATGCTGGAAAACAATGAGAAACGTGTGGAAAATATTGAAGATATTTAACCACAAGTGCTTGAGGGAGGAGAGGGAGGTAGGAGCACAAGAGGGAGGCATGGAAAACAAGGTTGTTACCATGGAAAACAACAAGATGGAGCCGAAGGAAGAGTCCTAGTCACATTAGGCAATGACCTGTGAGTCCATTATGGCCGCACCCATGTTGGGTCGGTTTGTATCAAGTTGGTTGAACCAACCCGAGTAGGAATAAGAGGGAGGGCGCATTGGACCCTTGGACGCACCTCCTCCTCTCATAAATAGCTAGGAGCAACGAGTTATTTAGATAGACTACGATATAACATAAACCCTAGATTTCTAGATTGAACTTACTTGTAAGAATTCATCTTGAAGTGATTCATCCATTGCAAATTCTGCGTGTTATCAGCTGTTCCATTGGGGATAAGAAGATACAAGACCACCTCCTAATCGGTGGCTACGTTGTGCAAGTGTGTGGAGATGCGAATATCCAAGGGATTGAAAGCCGTCGCATTGGCAACAGGGATTAGATAGAGAGTTTTTAGTGAGACACATGTTATCATCCAATGTACCACGAGCGTTCTACGAGAAGATTGGTCCACCCCATATCACGTCTTGCCGAACGATTTTATCAACCATTTGTCCGCCATTCTAAATTCTCATAAACTCTTCTTTCCAATTATCGAACCGCAACACTGATACTTTTTGCTCTTGACCCCAACTAACACTCTCCCCAATTTTCTCCATAAAATTCCGAACTGCTTTCTCTTCCATGTGCACTAGTTCTTCCGGATCAATATCTGCAAGCTCGACCTCTCATTTCACAATTGTATCTCTCTCAATGTTCTGAATGCTACCATCTACTAGATTGCCCGTGATGGAAACAAACCAATTGTAAATTCGAAGATCAGCGCAGCGCCAGCAACACCACCCCCGTTTGTCAATGGCGGGAAGTGTGAGCTAGCAGAACTGGTCGAGGCCCTAATCGAACTGAAATTAGATTGGAGAGATGCGCATTGCCAATTTGAAGTTTTCTCGATGGGCTCCATATCGTTCAACCCACCCGCAACCACCAAACACGATCTATGCCCGCCGAGAATAGAAGCGACACGCTCAGATCTAAATTGACTCGAATGGGAATTGGGACATGACTAGGGGTGCGAATGAACTCATCAAGAACTCCGCTGCCATCAAAAGCGTCAGATCCACCACCACAGAGAGCTAAAGTTCCGC
The DNA here is from genome assembly GCA_028641055.1 of Alopecurus myosuroides. NCBI lineage: Eukaryota > Viridiplantae > Streptophyta > Magnoliopsida > Poales > Poaceae > Alopecurus > Alopecurus myosuroides. The sequence continues at coordinate 301,083,595 of CM054060.1, read as the reverse complement.
CGCTGCCGGAGAAGAAGAAGTACATGACCCGGTCCCAACAGGCGGTTCACTCGATTAAGTTGCAAAATCAGGAGCCCACCTATCGGAAGCAATAACTGTCAACACGTTTTTTTTCGAGGAAGCCTTAACATAACCTCACGCTCACTTAAGACGGACATGACCGTTTTAATGCCCAGGTCGGCCAAGGCTATTTTCGCGCAAAAAAATAGCACGAGAGCTATTTTGACGATAGATGTCGCACATGAGGTATTGCCGGAGAGAAACGTCGCACATGAGCTATTGGTCCGTTGTCAATGGCATGTGGAGTGTGAACCTCGGAATATGATGGGGGGATAGTAACCCGGTAGGCCCACTTCAAGATATAATCCGGCCCGAGGTGTGCTGAGCGATACCCGGCTAGGGGTAAAGAGATTACCGGAAGGCCCAAAGGCTTGTGAGATTCGTAACCCGGATTGTGGGCTGCGATAAGGAAAGTTAGGGTTTGTATGTGGAGTTCGAGTAGGACTCAAGATGTGCCTTGGAGGGCAAGTTAGGGGTGTACGGGTGCTTTATAAACCGGCCCCTAGGTTTAGTTTGCCAGAGATTCAAGTCATAGTTGTAACACCTGTTATCGAGTATCCAGCATAATTCATATTGAGATCCGGCGAGTTATTTTCCGGTTCTTAGATCGCTTTTCGCCATGTCTTCCTTCGAGCTAGACCATCTCCCGAATACCTGTGTCGACTTGCCCCAAGATCAGTTACCCCCGGTAACATCTGCCGTGATTATCCCACGACAGTTGGCGCCCACCGTGGGGCCTGCGTCCAAAGGTGTTTACATCACGGGAGAAGCTCGGAAGAGCATGAAGAACCTCATCGTCGGAGAAATCTACGTCAACAGCAAAGGAGAGAAGATGGTAGACGATTCTGGCTGGGGGCCAGAGTCGGATCACCTCGAAACCGGATCCATCGTGACACTCGGCAGCGTCAACGTCTTCGTCGGTGTGGTATGTACTTCCAGTTCGAATTGTGATAATATTGGATCTGATTCTGTGTCAGGAGAAGACATGTATGTCCGATCGGAAAAAGAAGAGTCGATTGGAACAACGGGTCAGATAGAGAGGGAGGATGATACCGAGTCTATACGGGATTTGTCGGAGGATCGGTATGAGAGGGAAAACAGCGAGGAAGAACAGTACGAATCTACACCGGGCATCATGCGCCGGGTTGCAGTCTATGCGGCTCCCGCGACCAATCTCAATCAAGAAAACGCGGCCGCGGCGCCAGCCGGGGCGGCTCAGGCAGCGGCCCAGCAGCAAGGTGCAGTTGACCCGGTCTTGGTCCAGGTCGATGGAGAGTCGGCATCTGTCACCAGTCGCCCAGCAGACGAGGAGCGACACGCAAATATGTTTGGGTTCCAAGCAAACCGGACACCGGGGACGGGCCCCTCAAACCCGCGTCACCCGGCTCTGTTTGATAATAATTTGATTTTGGACCCCACAGTCTTGGCCACAGTTATTACCCCAGAAAACGCGGCAGAGCGTGTAAGAGACCTGGACGTGGCTCGTCGTGCATTGGAGCAGCAAAGAAGGCAAGTGGAAGCAGAAAGGCAGGGGATGGTCGCGCGGCAGCGCGAATTGGATGACCGAGAGACCCGGCTCCGGGAGGAAACGACAAGGATGCACCAAAGGCACCGAACTATGCTGCCGGCAACAGGAGGGGTTATTAACCCGACTGCCCTGGTGTTCACGCCTCAAGATCAGCCGATTCCACCGACGAACCAAGGGACCATACCGCGACCGTCAACGGGAGCACATCCGGTAAACGCGCCAGCCGGGTTACCTTTGCCACAGACGGGGGCGACAGCCGGCAATACCATGCCGCCACCACCATCACGATTCCGCACACCAGCAGGTCATTACAACAATCCCATGGACAACGTGTACGCAGCAACGCTCGCATTAAACCAGATTCCTGTGGGAGACTCGCCTCATGCGGAAGGAACCCGACGAGCAATCGATCTGCTACACACCGCGGTAGCACAGCAAGCCAATTATCCAGATCATAGAAGCGGAATGCATGGGACGCCGTACGCCAGTCAGCAACAGGGCAATGTCCAAGCAAGTGCGGCACGACGAAGGGAAGAGCAGCAGCAAATGCCGCCTCCACCGCGTATCCAGACAGTACCAGTAGTATCAGCAGCGCAGGCGGTGGTGGACAGTTCCAGGGCCAGAAGAGCCGGGGCCGGATCTGCTGGGCACGAATTGCCGGTGGCGCCGCACCTCGAGGCACCCCCAGCCGGGTCACGCGCCTCCCGAGTAAGACCACCCCCAACCACCCTGGCGGGACCCAAGTGCCTCTCGGACGATATCAGAGCAGAACCTTACCCGGAGAAGTTCAAAGAACCGGGGAAAGTAGTAAATTATGAGCCAACAATGGATCCAGAAACGTGGCTGAGCAGCTACGAGATGGCGATGTCAATTCGCAACGCATCCGAGAACCTCCAAGCCAAATTCATGTACTTAATGATGTCAGAAGGAGCAGCAAAGTTATGGTTCACCAATTTACCGGAAAAGTCGATCAAATCGTGGGAGGAGTTAAAGACCGCGTTTATCAAGCAATTTCATGGAACATGCAGAAAGTTATTTACTATTGATGATTTAGAAAGATGCGTTCAGAAGAAAGGAGAGTCAGCACGCAGCTGGGTGCGCCGGGTTATGGAGATACTCCACTCGTCTACAGATATCCAGCCTAAGGACGCGCTACAAGCTATGGCAAAAACATGTAAGTATGTTCCTTTAGTGCAAAAGCTAACTCGCATGAAATCTAGTAGGAACGCAGCGGAGGTTACGATGGGAGAGCTAATGGATGCGTGCAACAAACACGCGGCAACGGATACCACAGAGGAGGAAGTTGATGACAAGAAAGCAAAAGCAAACACAAGCAGCAGTGGGAAAACCGGCAATGTATCGACGCCAAACAATAATGGAAACAGCCAGAACAAACGACCGTTTGAAGGGAATTCCGAGTTTGTGGCCAACACGGAGGCCGGGTCTTCAAGACCTAGATCCGAAGGAAATTTTAATACTGGAAATCACAATGGGGGACACTACCAAGGACCGCCAAGACCAAGCAACAGTTGGGACATATTTAGGATGGCATGCCCGAAGCATAGCAGGAACGGCAAGCCGGCCAATCATTCACTGGAGCAATGTGCCGACTTACAAAGGTGGAAGAACGAGGAAGTGAACAGAGCCATGCGAGGTGCAGGCCGAGGAGGAGGCTCGGGCCTAGGTGGAAATTTGGGCAACGGGCCGCCCCCAGCTGGCAACCCGCCAGCTGGAAATCAAGGTAACAATCAAGGAGGAGCGGGAGGTTTTCAAGCTAACCCCAAACAGCTGGGTCAGTATCATGTGCACACTACGGGAGGCTCTAACAAGGATAAGAAGATACTGAAACAAGCGGTTAATTCGGTCTCCTCCGCTGTTCCAAGATATCTGAGGTGGTCAGAACAAGAGGTAACATGGAGCAGGAAGGATCACCCGGATAGAGTTGACCACCCGGGAGTCTTAGCTTTGGTAGTGGCACCACAGGTCAACGGCTACGAACTGAAAAAAGTCTTGATGGATGGAGGAAGCAGTATCAATATCCTGTACTGGGAAACTTTTCTGCGTATGGGCTTAAAGGAATCGCAGCTGCAAAAGAGTACAACAGTTTTTCACGGGATAGTGCCGGGTCACTCGGCATGCCCTGAAGGAAAGGTGGCACTGGAAGTAGCTTTTGGAGAGTCAAAGGACAACTACCGAGTCGAGTGGCTTACCTTCGAGGTAGTAAAGTTGCGCAGTCCTTATCATGCATTGTTTGGAAGGCCGGCTTATGCCAAGTTCATGGCGAGACCGTGTTATGTGTACCTACAGCTGAAAATCCCGGGTCCCAAGAAGACCATTACAATACACGGAAATCGAGATATAGCAGCTGAATGTGATGAGGGAGACACGGCAATGGCCGAGCAAGCCTGCAGGAAGGAAGAGCTCAAACATTACCGTTCTCAGGTAGACCTAGAAGAGAGGACAACGTCAAAAAAGCCAACTCCTGAGGGGGACAAAGCAAAAGTTAGGGCAGAACAAAACCCTAAGATGGTAGGCTTCATCAGGAGCGATACTTTCAAAACTCCTAGCAGGGAAGAAGAAGACGTACCGCCATCCGCAGCTGATCACGTTTCAAGGACGATATACCCGGATTGGCTAGCAAATCCGGTACTCATTATGAAAGGGCATAGCAAGTGGAGAATGTGCATTGGCCGTACCAACGCGAGGCCGACTCTCGAGAATAACTAAAGCAGTGTAATGGGCGGCAGGTTTCATACGCACTCTTTTCCTATCCAGGGTACCTAAGGGGACTGGAAGGTTTTTAATGAGGCGGCCTGCTGATTCAAAAAAGAAATTTTTATCAATAAAAGAAGATGGTCTCGAGTCGTATCATGGTCTTTGCTTCAGTTACAAGTAAGTAATGCTTGTTATTATCAATACGTCAATATCATCAAAATACGTCACGTGCATATAGGTCTTCGGGGATTGGTGTGCTTAAATAAGTAATCACAAACCCGGAGACCCGGCCTCGATGCCTATGAGTTATGAGGGCTGATTACTCGAAAAAACGGGTACGGCTGCAATCTTATAACCGGACAAAGGAGCCAAATTTCTTGATTATTCTTACTTAAGCTCGATGTGACTCGCGCTAAAGTGGCATGATCTGTTCACTTACGATTACAATCAAACTATGCAGCCCAATGGGACTTGCTTGACCCTGTTTTTCGTATAGATGTAACAGCATGGTATCCACGCGAAAGCCGGCTTACAGTACAAGATAATCAAAAGGGTCATCTAAACCACAAGTCCATGCAGAGTATAAGGCTCAAATAGCCGGAAACTCAACAAGTATTAAGCATGACTTCAGTATTTATGTGAATAGCTATCGGTTTCCAGCCTGGTAAAGAGCAGTTTGTCATCTGAGAAAGGCCACGCCCCCCTAGCTCGTACTTTGGGTCATGGGGACTGGGGACTTCGAGACAGAAACAAACTGCTTAACTACTACAGCTCGTAAACCTTAGTTTCCGAGCCTTGGGGACTTAAAGAAAGGTCCGTCTATCAAAACCTATGATACTCGGTTAGCCGAGTCTCAAAAGGGAATCAAAAGCAAGAATTCAAAGTATCGAGAATAAGCTTACATTTAACACAAGGATCGAGATTATCAAAAGCCGGGAGAGGCAAGGAGTTATCACAAGTTAAACAAGCGCAAAGTCATAACATCAGTATCAATGTTGCACAGGCGCATCGCTAAACATCATATCAGCCTCGAGAAACGCAAAACACTAGGTATCATCCTACTCGGCATCCCGGGAGTGATTCTCCGGGTCTTCGTCCTGGACTTGCTCCTTGGCTTTGCCAGCAGTTTTACTCGGACTCTTCACGTCAGGACGGACAGGCGGAGGAACGGCTGGTGTTGAGGTAGACGGCTTTACGCCTAGTTCGGCCTCTCTCTTCGCAGCCTCTTCTTTCCTCCTGGCCAGGTCAGTCGACCACTTTTCCAGCATATCAAAAGGAGGGGGTGCCTCCACCAGAATAACCTTGCCCTCAGAGTCATATGAGCTCATAATTGTGTTTAGATCCATTTTATCTGCCAAAGTTGTGGCCGAGTGACGTACCGAAGATTGTATAGCTTTGAAGTCCTGGGGTTTAAACTTAGACCCGTCAGCCTTGAATTCCGGGAACCCGGATACTACCTTGGCCGGGTCAAGCTTAGGAAAATAAGCCTTCGCCAGCGTCAAAGCCCGGGTCATCCCAATCCGGCAAGACGAACGCTTCAATATTTCAATCCATCCAGGCGCTGTGGACAAGGCCTGCATGAGATTTTCTTCGCCCGGGTATACCTCCGAAGGCCACTTTATAGCATCCAGCAAAAGTTTCGTGCCGGCAAAAAATGTCCGGAGCAGAGTCTTCAGAGTTTTAGCCTGAGTAACGGTGTTCTCCTCCGGAGCAGCAAGGTTAGCACCTGCAATCGAAACACACAAAAGCATATCAGTAATATTGGTTATTACAGCGGCAAGATAGAGATACGCAAGTTAATCGCAAATAGCAAACTTACTTAGCAAGATACGGTAAGTGTCCGTAATCTGAGTCGACAGGTTATTCAGCGAGGATTGGGCAGCATTGTATTTGTTCTTGTATTTGGAGACATCTTTTTTCAAAGTCTTTATCTCCGCTTCAAGGGTTTCCCTGCGCTTTGTTTCCGCAAGCAAGAGCTGCTCAGTTTTAAGTAATGTTTCATCTGACTGAGTTATCTCCGCCTGCAAAGAATGAGTGCAACTGTAAGCCGGATATCGCGAGAATATTTCCTTCTGAGAAAATGATTACAGAAGATTATTATGCGAAGTACCGAGAATAATTACAGAAAATTATGCTCGGAACTTGGGGACTGGATGTATAGTAAGAAGTGTCAAATAAGATTACCTGATGTGCTGCAGCCATACGCTCTAGGACATTTCCTTCCGAAGCTTTCATGGCGAGAAGAGCGCTCATTAGCTGGTTAAAATCAGCGTTATCCGAGTTAGATGACTCGGGTACCTGGAAAGTGGGAAAAGGAGCTTTTCTTGTAACAGGAGGTGGCACCCGGGTCATCCGAATGTCGGAGTCTGGTCCCCCTCCCGCGCTCGAAGCTGCTCCCTTCTCCTTCTCGCCTGCGTGCGAAGCGATTGGATACCCGGCGTCATGCCTAGCTGGCTCCGGTGGCGACGCTTGCTCATCGCCAGCCGTGGTGAAGGCATCATCAGCCGGCTCGTTCTCGACCCGGACCTTAGCCTCGGTGTCCTCCTGGTCGCTACTAACAACCGTGGCTCTGAAGAAGGTGCGAAGGCACAATTAATCTTTGGTTATGAAAAAAGGCGATAAAAGCTCGGTATAATATCAGGAAAAGGCGCTTACCCGGTGTTCACCGGGAAGTCCGAAGGAAAGCCGCTGCTAGATCCGGAAGATACTGAAAAATGCCAAGCAAGGTTTGAGATTATGTTGCGAAGGAGTGTCCGGAAAGGGTTTTTATTTACGATATAAATACCAGAGTGTCGAGCCGGGGGCGATGAAGCGCCCGGGTTAAGGCCCTCGTTGCCTGGATGGTTCCGGGTTACTCGGCGCCTAGTCGCGGGTGGCTCCTTCATTTATGATCAAAAAGGGTGAAGGTGGGGTTAGCCCCGAAATGACGTTATGGGAACAAAAATTAAAGTGCAAGGGAATGAAATAAAAACCTGGAGGGCGATCCTCTGGGATTTCCTTTTGGATCCAGCTTTGGTGGCCGGCTCCGGCTCGTCCTCCTCGCTGGCGGACCCTTCCCAGCCATCTGTCTCTTCTTCCTCGTCTTGGTCCTCTCGTTCTGAAAGGTATTGAAGATATAACATAAGGAAAAAGAGGAGACAGGATATAATGTGTGCAAGGGGGTTAAGTATGCACCTTCGTCCGAATTAACGGCGTCATCTTCATCCTCCGCGTCTCCAGAATTGGGAGGGGTATCGACTGTCCAAAAGTCATTATCGGCCTGAGGTAAAGATGCCAGGGTGATGGTTAATATTGAGTCATGAAAAGCGGATAAAGGTAAGCTTGTTAAAATCCAAAATCAAGAGGTAGAAAGCTTACAGCGGGGGCGGGGTTCTCGAGTGTAAAAGGTTCTAACCCGGCTATGTTCCGGATTACCTCGAGCTTCTCTGTTAAAAAACCCTTGATCGTCTTGTTCATGTCATTAGGGGCAAAGGTGCTGGTAGAGTATCGGATCGGGTCCGTGGTTTGACCCGAATATTCACACATCAGCTTCTCACGAATGGAGTTTGGCTGGATGCGGAAGTTAACCCAGGTCTTCACCAAGTTTAGCCCGATGAGGCCTCGGGCTGATAAGATGGAGATCTTAGCCAACGAAGGCAGGATCGCCTCCCTGTCCGAGTCAGATGCGAAGGCATTGAAAGATTCGGAAATGTCAAGCTGACCCTCCGAGTAACCCGGCAACTTCTTCTCGCCGGGTGGGGAGGTGTCCTGGCAGTAGAAGTATGAGAGCTGCCAGTGCTTTACATGAGAATTGAGAGTGAGGGGAGGCATCAAGGAATTCTTGCGGCGCTGGATAGAAACCCCGCCGCAAGTAAGGAGTGCGCCGTCGCCGCTTTCGCGGCACGGCTTGCACTGAAAGAGTTCAACAAAGAGAGCCAGACTTGGCGGAGTGCACAAGTAAGACTCGGAAAGAACGATAAAGTGGGTGATGTTCAGAACGGAGTTTGGGCCTATATCGAAAATACGGAGGTTGTAGTGATCTAGGACGTCACGAAAGAAAGGGTGACCCGGGGGCCTGAAGCCTCGGGTCACGTGTTCGACGAAACATATTACCTCATCCGTTGCTGGAGAAGGCCGGGTTTCGTTGCCCGGTACTCTCCAGTGGATAGATTCCTGGGGAGGAAGGATTCCAAGCTCGACCAACTCCTCCAGCTTGGCCTTGGTAACGGAGGATCTCCCCCAATTGGCTGAAATGGAGTTAGTGGATTTAGTTTTAGCCGGCTGTTTTCCCTGCCTCTTGGGTGCCATGGGGTTGACCTGTTAAAACATCAAAAGGAAGGAGGTGAGAAGCGAAAACTCGGAAATTAATGAATAGTCAGTTACCGGTAACTTAAAAATAATCCGGGTATTGCCTTGCCGGATCAAGTGTGATCTGTCCGGGTATCGCATGTTGTTACGGAAGTTGTGAAGTTTTTCCGTAAAGTAAGTGTCGGGCGAAGGTAGAAGGATACCCTTATGTCTATTATCAGCAAGTGAGCCGGAGAAGTGAGATTTTCCGGATGATAAGGACAAGGGCGGAAATTTTTGGTGGCCCGAGCCCAGATGGGAAATCCAATTTCTGTATTTAAGGCCAATCTAATGATACTTAGTGGTGGGGGAGTAAGATAAGCTGCGCATCCTATCTATGGGAGTGGTTATGGTAAACACTAGTAAGTCAATTCGGCAGGGCCCGAGAAATTGCATGCGACTCGATTCAGATCTGATCTAAGGAAAAGCTAAGAGATTGCAAGGTTGGGCTGGAGGATATCAAGAGCTTACCGGAGGAGGTTGAAGTAGGGATTTGCGGAGACAGATGGCGCAAGATTGATGCCCTTTTGCGATTTCCGGCCGGCGAATCGGGGGCTTGGTGGTGGATTTGGGAGCTGGAGTAGGTTGCACGGTGGCGGAGCGCAAGCGACGGCGGATGGGCTCCGGCGATGTGCGTAGGGCTTCCGTGGTGGCACTCCGCGAGCTCGAGCTTGAGGAGAAGAGGAGTGGGGGAAATGAGCCGTTAGGGTTGAGTTTGCTCCTTGGGGTCTATTTATAATAGCCCGGGTGGAGAAGCCTAACCTAACGGGCGAAACCCGGGATGTGCGGAGTAATGGTTGGCTATTTTGAAATTTGAAAGACGCGCCTTATGCATAGATCGATATAATCCAGAGTAAAAGGAAGGGGAAATTTCTTTCCTAGTATCAGCGACAGTCATCGAGGAAGATGTGAAATCATCGAGTTTCCTATTAAGACTCAGGTCTGGAAGATTGAGGGAGAGCCTTTGAGGGGAAGCCGGGTTGCTACCTGATCCCCTTGGTGCTAATCCCAGCCGTTTGTCAGCATATTGTATCTTGATCTTTATGTGTTCTTGTATCCAATATTTCTGCAGGGAATAGCCAGCACTTCGAAGAGTAAATCTTGGAAGCCCAGGCTATTCTGGGGACTACTGATGGGGGGATAGTAACCCGGTAGGCCCACTTCAAGATATAATCCGGCCCGAGGTGTGCTGAGCGATACCCGGCTAGGGGTAAAGAGATTACTGGAAGGCCCAAAGGCTTGTGAGATTCGTAACCCGGATTGTGGGCTGCGATAAGGAAAGTTAGGGTTTGTATGTGGAGTTCGAGTAGGACTCAAGATGTGCCTTGGAGGGCAAGTTAGGGGTGTACGGGTGCTTTATAAACCGGCCCCTAGGTTTAGTTTGCCAGAGATTCAAGTCATAGTTGTAACACCTGTTATCGAGTATCCAGCATAATTCATATTGAGATCCGGCGAGTTATTTTCCGGTTCTTAGATCGCTTTTCGCCATGTCTTCCTTCGAGCTAGACCATCTCCCGAATACCTGTGTCGACTTGCCCCAAGATCAGTTACCCCCGGTAACATCTGCCGTGATTATCCCACGACAGAATATTTGAGAGTGTCCTGCTGGAGGTGAAGGCACAAGCTCTGTAAAGAAGCGACACCTCCTTCGGCCATGAAAGAAGGGACTCAAATGGATAGACACACAAATTGGCGAGAGTGGCGGCGTCTCTGCTGGCCGCGGGCTGGTTGGCATGTTTGGCTTGGTGAGCCCCCTGTAGATGTAAACATCCTTGTAAACATTATTTTTGTTGAATAAAGTAGTGTGGATCTTTCAAAAAAAAATCTAAGGAAGCAAATAGAGTGGCGCACAACTTAGTACTTTTATTTCGAAAACTGCTGTGTTTTTTGACAAGGATCCTCCTAGTTGCAATTTTTTCTGAGTTTTAATAATGTGCGCCAGAAGGCTTTTCCTAAAAATGAGAAAAACATACTTTACCATTTTGCTTATTATGAAACTAATAGAAAATTAAGTGGGGTCCAAAACTCTTGCTTCAGGCCTAAACAGTACTATTCGGCCCAACGATAGGTCTGGCTCCTTCTCACTTTTGATCTGTTTACATGGGTTATCATCACCTAAAACAAAAAGAACAAGCTGCCAACTCTAGTCTCTAGTGGTACCGATGAGAGTGGATAGGTTAAACATGGGGGCATATGACCCACTTTTTACAAAATCCAGAAAAGACTCCAAAAAGTTAAAATAATATGAAACAAAAATACTATGCACAAATCATAGAAAAAGATGTGCCCGGCATTAAAATTCCGTGAAATTTTTCTTTTTATTTTTCCCATATAAGAAAGAGAAATTTTGGTGCTATTTACAAAGAAAAATAGCCGTAATTTTTGTCTTTTCTTACACAGATAGAATAAAAAGCCGTTCCTCCACAAAACTTTGTATACGCAGATTGAACATGCATATGTACGCAAACAATTTTTTAAAAATTTCTAACATTTAAAAAATGTATTTTTGAAGCAGCTTCTGTTTAGATGACTATTTTCCTACTAATGACTAGCTTTTTTGTACACGCAGCGGCTCGTACAGGTGATCCCTGGACTATGGGTCCATAGCAGTAGATAGATGGTTGTTTTCTCCACTTTGTACCTCATGTTTAGATCTTGTGAGCTGCCTAATATGATCAAGATCATCTTTATGTAATGCTACATGTTGTGTTTGCTGCGATCTGATGAATGTTGAATGCTATGTCTTCTGATTATCAATCTATCATGTTATCTTCATGCTTATGTTATTTTATATCTTGCATGCTCTCCGTTGTTAGTAGATGCTCTGGCCAAGTAGATGATAGTAACTCCAAGAGGGAGTATTTATGCTCAATAGTGGGTTTATGCCTCCTTTTCATCTGTGCTCGAGTGCAGAAACGTGACGGATGGAGGATGTGTTGTTTCCATTAGGGAGAAAACAACAATGCTTTGTCTAAGTATGATGTTATTGTTTACATTACACACTTTGCTTACTGTGATTATCTGTTTCTTGCAACTTAATACGCAACGTTTGTTCGGATGATATTCGAAAGGTGTATTTTTAGTCATAGATGCAGTTGGATAACGGTCTATATATTTTGTTGTAATGCCCGCATGAATCACATAGTAATCTTTATGTCTTGCATATGCACTACGGTGCAGCCTTCATTTCTGTCAATTCCCCAGGTGTAATTTGTTCAGCACACATGTTATCTATCTTTCACGGAGAGACACCACTAATGAACCGTGGACCTCGGTCCTTTTTCCTCATACTGATAAAACACCTACTGCTTTCATACTGCTTTCATACTGTTTTCCACACCATACGTTTAATGTAACACCCGGGGAATTATTTTTTCCCCCGTGATAAATATGTTGCTTGTTTTTATTTTCCTTTCCATAACATGGAATAATGCATCTTTATTCTTTTAAAAACTTGCAATCAAATTAAATTTCATCAAGTCCAATTTTTCTAACACTTGGAATTCAATTGATGCAAAAAAATCTGATTTTATTTGTGCCCCAAACTCTTTCTAATAATTAATAAAAGGAAAAAAAATGATTTGAGAGAGGGAGAGAAGCAGCCAATCCAGCCGGCCAGGCCTACTAGAGGCCCATGGCCCAACCGGCCACCCCTCCCTCTCCCCAAACCCTAAGTCTATTCCTCTCCCTCTCAACCCCCCCCCCCCCCGCCGTTTCTGTTAATTGCACTCAGGTCCTCCCCACCCTTTCCCGGAAACGAACGCACGGGAGGAACCCCATCGCTCGCTGCCTCCTCTCCCCGATCCCGACCGACCCCAGCGCCTCCTCCTTCACCCCGTCGCCCACGGCTCCTCCGGCCACCCTCCGACGCCGGCCGCTCCTCTCCACCTCGCCTTCCCCCTTCCTCTCCCCTGGCCCCTCTCCCGTCGCCTCCTCTCCTCCTCCACCTCGCCTCGTCGCCCTCACCTCCTCCCCGTCCGAGCCGCCGGCAGGAGCAGGGCCCCGCCGCGCCCGAGCTCTGCCCCGCCGTTGCTGCTCCCTCCCTGCGCCATGGCCGCTGCCGGCCGCCCCCTCCATCTCCGCTCCTCTCCGCTGCACTCCTCCGCCTCCCTCTCCCGCGCCGGCCACACCAGCGCGGCCACCGAGCCGACCACCACCACCTCCCGAGCGCCGCCGCCCCTCCCTCTCCGGCGAGCTCAGCCCGACCTCCTCCGTGCTCCCTCCACCTCGCCCTCCTCCTTCATCCTCGCGTTGGTGCTGCCATGGCCGGCCCCGCTCCCGCTTTTCTCTGTACCCAAACGCCCGCCGCTCCCGATGCGCCGCCTCGTCAAGTTCATGGAGGGCAAGGATAACCTGATCACTGTGGTCGTGGGCACCATTACCGACGACGAGAGGGTCTACGAGGTGCCGGCGATCAAGGTGGCTGCGCTCAGGTTCACCGAGACGGCGCAGGAGACGTGCTCTGGGACGGTGCCAGAGCCGCCCAAGCGCGGGGCGTGGATGTTGCTTGCCAGCTTCGGCGGCGTGGGAGACGGCCGGACACTCAACACCGACGCGTTCGCGGCTGCTGTCGCCATAATCGAGCGCCGCCGCGCGCGGGGCGGGGCGCTGCCCTACGTGCCGCCCGGGGTCTGGCTCACGGGACCCTTCCGCCTAACCTCGCACATGACCCTCTTCCTCGCCCGCGACGCCGTCAACCCCGTCGTGGCCGTTGTCACTTCGTGTGTGTCTCGCCGCCTACGTGCTCGTTCGCCAAATTCCCGTCGCCAAGTCCGAGCACCGAGACGTCGCCAAGTTCTTCCTCGACACATACATCATCGACAAGATCGGCCCCGACATGTACCTCATCGACAAGATCTTCCACGAATACCACTACCCCAACCTGGGAACGGCTCGACAAGATCGGCCCCGACATGTACCTCATCGACAAGATCTTCCACGAATACCACTACCCCAACCTGGGAACGGCTCTCTCACATCTTCCGTGTTCGCTTGCGTTGGCGGCCTTCGTGCGTGCCGTGACGACCCCGGAGCCGCCAAGTTCTCCTTCGACCTCGAAGACAAGGATATAGCGGTTCGCCCACGACTACTATGGCTACCTCGACGACGTGAACAACTACTTCGACTCCTTCCACTATGTCCCTGACATCGACTACTTCCACTACTACGCCTACTTCCTCTACGATACGATGATCTCGGCTTCGACTAGTTCCCCCATCTGAACGAGAACGACTGCTTCCACTACGTAGTTACCGACTACTTCCTCGACGTCGACTACTTCCTCCACGTTCCTAAGTTTCCGGCGTTGACCCCGGCGATCCTCTTTCCAACGTACGAACCCAAACCCTAAATCCCCTATACCTATGCCCTATTTTCTATAACATATAAACTATAATTAAAATGTCATCTCATTCATGTGTTGCATTGCATTTTTGTGGGTAAATAAATAACTCGAACCTCCTAAATTAAATGTTGGGCTTCCGGCTAAATTTAAATTGATTTAATTGCATGAACCATAACTAATTCATTTCAACTCCAAATTTGAAAAGTAAAATATGTTTTTCAATCAAAATTCTCTAAACTTTGCAAATATAAACTTTGTTTTCTATTTTGAATAAATTAAATTGCTGAGAACAACTAATTCTTAATTAATGCATTAAAATTGCTAATTTGATAACTTGCTCATTTTAATTCCAAATCCAACAAATAAAATATGTTTTCATACCATAAAAATGCACTTAATCTATTCATGCCATCCATGTTCATGTTTGCACCTTGCATGTTGCATTTGTAGTAGTGTTATGTATGTTCACTTAATAAATAAATATGGAATGTGTTGGGGTATTAAATTCAAATCATGCCCTGTTCCATTTAATATTGGATAGATCACCTCTACCTTGTTTAAACATCTTAATCAACATTTAATATTGATGGTTAGCTAAACAACTTGAACCAATCTCTATTTCTCCGGACTCCGGTTCCGATTAAATTGTTTAAGTTGTTTCCCCTGTTGCATCTTGCCATGCCATGCATATAAAATAGGATCATGCTGGATCTTTTGCCGTAGTAGTAATTGTTGCATCCGGTGTTTCTTTTAGTTCGTTGCTTCTTCGCGGATAGGACGTTGAGATGATGTGAGAAACGACAAGTTCTGCTACCTTGCGGGATCTCAGGCAAGTATACTCACTTGCTGCCAAATGGCTGCCTTTCATCACTTGTTACCGATGCTTTTCCGTTGTTCTTATTCTAGCCTGTTGATACGATGCTTGTGTCTCGATCCTATTATATGTTTACCTTGCAGCCATGATATAGCTTTCCCTTCCACTTCCTATCAACCGTTGTTTGTTTACCCTGTTGGCCCTCGTGTCGTAGTGGCATGCTTAGGTTTGGTTGTGCTCGAGTCTTGTTATCCTTTGTCGTATCACCTGTTTAGTTGATAGTTGGGTTTCAATTCAATCAACAAGCTGTTAATGTTGTGGGTAATAATAATTTGATGTTAAGGCACCGGCAGGAGGCCCGGGTTAGGGTTTTGAAGCCTGCTAGTGTCGAACTTAATTAGGAAAAGAGTCTTGTCTACTGATCCATGATGAGCGTGCTCACCGAATCCGGGTGGTAGTATGGGACCCCCCTCGACTTAGACCTGATCTGCAGCTTGTCCGAAGAGCCACACTTAGTTCGGGTGTTCCATTTGCTCCTTGCATAATGGGTTGATCACCCATGGTTACTGATGATGATGATGATGCATATAGGGCGAGGCCTGTAGTGCCGGGGTGTTGTGTCCTGCGGGAGTTTTGCACACCTGCGCTGAGTATTCGGCTGCGTGGCTGGGACCTTATAGCTCCGTGGCTCCTAGGATGGGTTGTAGAGATGGTTTGGGTCGTGTCAAGCCAACCTGAGTTTTAGTTGGTAGCTTGAGTGTGTACGGGTACTGGAGCACACCCTGCAGGGATGAATCTTCTCGAGAAGCCGTGTTGTCCGCGGTTATGTGACGACTTGGTGAAAGTACTGGCTAACAAGTACTCAGACAACTTACACCTAATGATAATAACTTGACTAGTAATAGTCTTATTGACACAATAAGTTGAACTTCATTAATCCAACAGTGTGAGTTATCCTTGGGTTGCTTCCTTAGTAGGGGGTGACATTGGATGGGTATTGTTTGGTGAGTAGTTGTAGTTGGTTACGATACGCTCTCTTATCTTCTTTCTGTTAGCCGGAAGTTGTAGTGTGTTTCTGTAGTTGGTTAGTGCAGCCCGCTGCCGCTTATTTGCAAAAATCCTTTCCTTCCCGTTGAACCCAAAGTATTTGTATCTTGTGATGACTGGCTACGCCGGTATCTTGTGAGTATGGTTTATCCACTTGCC
Organism: Alopecurus myosuroides; assembly: GCA_028641055.1. NCBI lineage: Eukaryota > Viridiplantae > Streptophyta > Magnoliopsida > Poales > Poaceae > Alopecurus > Alopecurus myosuroides. The sequence goes on along the minus strand of CM054060.1, from coordinate 301,067,602 downwards.
AGTACTTAACCGTACTGACCCACGAATCCTTTTTCGTGGCTGCATATTCAATATTGCAGTCAACAGGTTTGAAGTCTGACGACGTTAGCTTGGGAATCCCTCCGGCTTGGCCTGGGCAGGGATTGGACGCTCTCGGTTATCTTCAGGACTCTTAGTCCAATTTGTATCTTGTCCGTAGTCGGACGCTATGTTGTTTCTTCCGCTGTTATTTGGATCTTTGTATTGTATCAGTTGTATCCTTGACTCGTTTGAGTCTTCTTGTATATATCTGTGCTGTTGTTGTTGTGGATTATTCGTGAACTGTTGTAATGTTATCAGACGTGGCAACCTGGAATCGGTTATTATGTGGATTTTGGCGGGAATGCTGAAATCTGCATAGTGCCCGATCTCGGGGCGTCACAAATGGTATCAGAGCCAGGTTCCGATTCCCGAGATTGTTTCGATACGAATGGTTATCGAAGCAACGGGTCCGCAAGGCCTGTAGGATAACCTCGCTAACGGTCGTTGTTTCTAGAGTGTCAAAAACTATTTCTGCTAAACTATTTTGGAAACATCTCACTAGGATTCTTGTTTTCTCCTTATCTCTATTCTATTTCCCCTCCCATCTTATTTGTTTTGGAGTCTCTTCCCTTATCTATCCTTCAAAGTGTTAGGATCCTACGTGGGTGGACGTTTCTGAGCCTTTAACCTAATAGGTTCGATCATCGGAAGATTCCTGGTGGAAGAACATCGTCATCAGCCCGAGCAAGGTTCCCTTGTTAGTGGTGTCGAGGAGATCAGCTGGAAGCATGAAGAATCGATAGTCGAACTTCTTTCCCCTCCCGGGTTAGCAGGTGGATTGCGAGGGCGCAATCCCTTGTTAGTGGTGTCGTCTGTAACACCCGGGGAATTATTTTTTCCCCCGTGATAAATATGTTGCTTGTTTTTATTTTCCTTTGCATAACATGGAATAATGCATCTTTATTCTTTTAAAAACTTGCAATCAAATTAAATTTCATCAAGTCCAATTTTTCTAACACTTGGAATTCAATTGATGCAAAAAAATCTGATTTTATTTGTGCCCCAAACTCTTTCTAAAAATTAATAAAAGGAAAAAAAATGATTTGAGAGAGGGAGAGAAGCAGCCAATCCAGCCGGCCAGGCCTACTAGAGGCCCATGGCCCAACCGGCCACCCCTCCCTCTCCCCAAACCCTAAGTCTATTCCTCTCCCTCTCAACCTCCCCCCCCCCCCCCGCCGTTTCTGTGAATTGCACTCAGGTCCTCCCCACCCTTTCCCGGAAACGAACGCACGGGAGGAACCCCATCGCTCGCTGCCTCCTCTCCCCGATCCCGACCGACCCCAGCGCCTCCTCCTTCACCCCGTCGCCCACGGCTCCTCCGGCCACCCTCCGACGCCGGCCGCGCCTCTCCACCTCGCCTTCCCCCTTCCTCTCCCCTGGCCCCTCTCCCGTCGCCTCCTCTCCTCCTCCACCTCGCCCCGTCGCCCTCACCTCCTCCCTGTCCGAGCCGCCGGCAGGAGCAGGGCCCCGCCGCGCCCGAGCTCTGCCCCGCCGTTGCTGCTCCCTCCCTGCGCCATGGCCGCTGCCGGCCGCCCCCTCCATCTCCGCTCCTCTCCGCTGCCCTCCTCCGCCTCCCTCTCCCGCGTCGGCCACACCTGCGCGGCCACCGAGCCGACCACCACCACCTCCCGAGCGCCGTCGCCCCTCCCTCTCCGGCGAGCTCAGCCCGACCTCCTCCGTGCTCCGTCCACCTCGCCCTCCTCCTTCATCCTCGCGTTGGTGCTGCCATGGCTGGCCCCGCTCCCGCTTTTCTCTGTACCCAAACGCCCGCCGCTCCCGATGCGCCGCCTCGTCAAGTTCATGGAGGGCAAGGATAACCTGATCACTGTGGTCGTGGGCACCATTACCGACGACGAGAGGGTCTACGAGGTGCCGGCGATCAAGGTGGCTGCGCTCAGGTTCACCGAGACGGCGCAGGAGACGTGCTCTGGGACGGTGCCAGAGCCGCCCAAGCGCGGGGTGTGGATGTTGCTTGCCAGCTTCGGCGGCGTGGGCGACGGCCGGACACTCAACACCGACGCGTTCGCGGCTGCCGTCGCCATAATCGAGCGCCGCCGCGCGCGGGGCGGGGCGCTGCCCTACGTGCCGCCCGGGGTCTGGCTCACGGGACCCTTCCGCCTAACCTCGCACATGACCCTCTTCCTCGCCCGCGACGCCGTCAACCCCGTCGTGGCCGTTGTCACTTCGTGTGTGTCTCGCCGCCTACGTGCTTGTTCGCCAAATTCCCGTCGCCAAGTCCGAGCACCGAGACGTCGCCAAGTTCTTCCTAGACACATACATCATCGACAAGATCGGCCCCGACATGTACCTCATCGACAAGATCTTCCACGAATACCACTACCCCAACCTGGGAACGGCTCGACAAGATCGGCCCCGACATGTACCTCATCGACAAGATCTTCCACGAATACCACTACCCCAACCTGGGAACGGCTCTCTCACATCTTCCGTGTTCGCTTGCGTTGGCGGCCTTCGTGCGTGCCGTGACGACCCCGGAGCCGCCAAGTTCGCCTTCGACCTCGAAGACAAGGATATAGCGGTTCGCCCACGACTACTATGGCTACCTCGACGACGTGAACAATTACTTCGACTCCTTCCACTATGTCCCTGACATCGACTACTTCCACTACTACGCCTACTTCCTCTACGATACGATGATCTCGGCTTCGACTAGTTCCCCCGTCGGAACGAGAACGACTATTCCACTACGTAGTTACCGACTACTTCCTCGATGTCGACTACTTCCTCCACGTTCCTAAGTTTCCGGCGTTGACCCCGGCGATCCTCTTTCCAACGTGCGAACCCAAACCCTAAATCCCCTATACCTATGCCCTATTTTCTATAACATATAAACTATAATTAAAATGTCATCTCATTCATGTGTTGCATTGCATTTTTGTGGGTAAATAAATAACTCGAACCTCCTAAATTAAATGTTGGGCTTCCGGCTAAATTTAAATTGATTTAATTGCATGAACCATAACTAATTCATTTCAACTCCAAATTTGAAAAGTAAAATATGTTTTTCAATCAAAATTCTCTAAACTTTGCAAATATAAACTTTGTTTTCTATTTTGAATAAATTAAATTGCTGAGAACAACTAATTCTTAATTAATGCATTAAAATTGCTAATTTGATAACTTGCTCATTTTAATTCCAAATCCAACAAATAAAATATGTTTTCATACCATAAAAATGCGCTTAATCTATTCATGCCATCCATGTTCATGTTTGCACCTTGCATGTTGCATTTGTAGTAGTGTTATGTATGTTCACTTAATAAATAAATATGGAATGTGTTGGGGTATTAAATTCAAATCATGCACTGTTCCATTTAATATTGGATAGATCACCTCTACCTTGTTTAAACATCTTAATCAACATTTAATATTGATGGTTAGCTAAACAACTTGAACCAATCTCTATTTCTCCGGACTCCGGTTCCGATTAAATTGTTTAAGTTGTTTCCCCTGTTGCATCTTGCCATGCCATGCATATAAAATAGGATCATGCTGGATCTTTTGCCGTAGTAGTAATTGTTGCATCCGGTGTTTCTTTTAGTTCGTTGCTTCTTCGCGGATAGGACGTTGAGATGATGTGAGAAACGACAAGTTCTGCTACCTTGCGGGATCTCAGGCAAGTATACTCACTTGCTGCCAAATGGCTGCCTTTCATCACTTGTTACCGATGCTTTTCCGTTGTTCTTATTCTAGCCTGTTGATACGATGCTTGTGTCTCGATCCTATTATATGTTTACCTTGCAGCCATGATATAGCTTTCCCTTCCACTTCCTATCAACCTTTGTTTGTTTACCCTGTTGGCCCTCGTGTCGTAGTGGCATGCTTAGGTTTGGTTGTGCTCGAGTCTTGTTATCCTTTGTCGTATCACCTGTTTAGTTGATAGTTGGGTTTCAATTCAATCAACAAGCTGTTAATGTTTTGGGTAATAATAATTTGATGTTAAGGCACCGGCAGGAGGCCCGGGTTAGGGTTTTGAAGCCTGCTAGTGTCGAACTTAATTAGGAAAAGAGTCTTGTCTACTGATCCATGATGAGCGTGCTCACCGCATCCGGGTGGTAGTATGGGACCCCCCTCGACTTAGACCTGATCTGCAGCTTGTCCGAAGAGCCACACTTAGTTCGGGTGTTCCATTTGCTCCTTGCATAATGGGTTGATCACCCATGGTTACTGATGATGATGATGATGCATATAGGGCGAGGCCTGTAGTGCCGGGGTGTTGTGTCCTGCGGGAGTTTTGCACACCTGCGCTGAGTATTCGGCTGCGTGGCTGGGACCTTATAGCTCCGTGGCTCCTAGGATGGGTTGTAGAGATGGTTTGGGTCGTGTCAAGCCAACCTGAGTTTTAGTTGGTGGCTTGAGTGTGTACGGGTACTGGAGCACACCCTACAGGGATGAATCTTCTCGAGAAGCCGTGTTGTCCGCGGTTATGTGACGACTTGGTGAAAGTACTGACTAACAAGTACTCAGACAACTTACACCTAATGATAATAACTTGACTAGTAATAGTCTTATTGACACAATAAGTTGAACTTCATTAATCCAACAGTGTGAGTTATCCTTGGGTTGCTTCCTTAGTAGGGGGTGACATTGGATGGGTATTGTTTGGTGAGTAGTTGTAGTTGGTTACGATACGCTCTCTTATCTTCTTTCTGTTAGCCGGAAGTTGTAGTGTGTTTCTGTAGTTGGTTAGTGCAGCCCGCTGCCGCTTATTTGCAAAAATCCTTTCCTTCCCGTTGAACCCAAAGTATTTGTATCTTGTGATGACTGGCTACGCCGGTATCTTGTGAGTATGGTTTATCCACTTGCCAGTACTTAACCGTACTGACCCACGAATCCTTTTTCGTGGCTGCATATTCAATATTGCAGTCAACAGGTTTGAAGTCTGACGACGTTAGCTTGGGAATCCCTCCGGCTTGGCCTGGGCAGGGATTGGACGCTCTCGGTTATCTTCAGGACTCTTAGTCCAATTTGTATCTTGTCCGTAGTCGGACGCTATGTTGTTTCTTCCGCTGTTATTTGGATCTTTGTATTGTATCAGTTGTATCCTTGACTCGTTTGAGTCTTCTTGTATATATCTGTGCTGTTGTTGTTGTGGATTATTCGTGAACTTTTGTAATGTTATCAGACGTGGCAACCTGGAATCGGTTATTATGTGGATTTTGGCGGGAATGCTGAAATCTGCATAGTGCCCGATCTCGGGGCGTCACATTTAACCTCTTTGTGTTCAGCAAAACCGGTGAGATTGACAACCTCACTGCTTCGTTGGGGCAAAATGATTTGATTGTGTTGTGTAGGTTCCACGTTGCTTCTGAACGGGTAGTGCGCCCTGCCATGTCAGCTGGTTCAACCTTCTGAAGTTACTCTTTACTCCTACTGGTCGATTAAACCTTGATTTCTTACCGAGGGCAAATTGCTGCTGTGCTCATCATACCTTCTTCTTGGGGTCTCCCAACGAGTGCAAGATCTGCACCATCACATGCTACCATCTACTAGCGTGCCCGTTGATGGAAAGAAAACAATTGTAAATTTGAAGATCAGCGCAGCGCCAGCAATACCACCCTCGTATGTCAATGGCGGGAAGTGTGAGCTAGCAGAACTGGTCGAGGCCCTAATCGAACTCAAATTAGGTTGGAGAGATGCGTATTGCCAATTTGAAGTTTTCTCGACGGGCTCCATATCGTTCAACCCACCCGCGACCACCAAACACGATCTATGCCCGTCGAGAATAGAAGCGTCACGCTCGGATCTAAATCGACTCGAAGGGGAACGGGAACAGGACTATGAGTACGAATGAACTCATCAAGAACTCTGCTGCCATCGAGAACGTCAAATCCGCCGCCACAGAGAGCTAAAGCTCCGTCGCCGCCGGAGGAGAAGAAGTACATGACCCGGCCCCGACAGGCGGTTCACTGGATTAAGTTGCAAAATCAGGAGCCCACCTATCGGAAGCAATAGCAGCCAACACGAAAAAAAGCCTTAACATAACCTCACACTCACTTAAGACGGACATGACCGTTTTAATTTCCAGGTCGGCCAGGGCTATTTTCGCGCAAAAAAATGTAGCACGAGAGCTATGTTGAGGAAAGAGGTCGCACATGATGTATTCCCGGAGAGAACCGTCGCACATGAGCTATTTGTTCGTTGTCAACGGCATGTGGAGTGCGAACCTCGGAATATTTGGGAGTGTCCTGCTGGAGGTGAAGGCACAAGCTCTGTAAAAAAGCCACACTTCATTCGGCTATGAAAGAAGGGAGTCAAATGGACAGACACACAAAGTGGCGAGAGTGGCGGCGTCTCTGCCGGCCACGGGCTGGTAGGCATGTTTGGCTTGGTGAGCCCCCTTAAGATGTAGGCATCCTTGTAAACATTATTTTTGTTTAATAAAGTAGTGTGGATCTTTCAAAAAAAAATATTAAGGAAGCAAATAGAGTGGCGCACAGCTTAGTACTTTTATTTCGAAAACTGCTGTGTTTTTGGACAAGGATCCTCCTAGTTACACTTTTTTTCTGACTTTTCATAATGTGCGCCAGAAGGCTTTTCCTAAACATGAGAAAAACATACTTTACCATTTTGCTTACTAGAAAGATACCCCGCGCGTTGCTGTGGGGATCTCTTTACAAACTACTATATATTGTAATAAAATATTATAAGATATGTGATATATAGTATTTTCTAAGTGAATATGCAAAATTCAATTGATCATAGTATGTATATTTGAAAATATTAATAAAAATAATTGGGTGGTGTAAGAAATTGAAAACTCTTTGCCTTCAGGCCTAAACAGTACTATTCGGACCAACGCTAGGTCGGATTCCTTCTCACTTTTGATCTGTTTACATGGGTTATCATCCCCTAAAACAAAAAGAACAAGTTGCCAACTCTAGTGGTACGAATGAGAGTGGATAGGTTAAACATGGGGGCATATGACCCACTTTTTACAAAATCCAGCAAAGACCTCCAAAAAAGTTAAAAATATATGAAACAAAAATACTATGCATAAATCATAGAAAAAGATGTGCCCGGCATTAAAATTTCGTGAAAAATATCTTTTTATTTTTCCCATACAAGAAAGAGTAAGTTTTGGTGTTATTTACAAGGCAAAATAGTGGTAATTGTTTTCTTTTTTATACAGACCGAATAAAAAGCCGTTTCTCCACAAAACTTTGTACACGCACATTGAATATGCATATGTACGCAAACAATTTTTTAAAAAATTTCTAAATGTTCAAAAAAAATATACTCCATCCGTCTCAAATTAATTGTCACAAAGATAGACAAAATTGGATGTATCTAATATAAAATTATGTTTAGATACATCTATTTTTGTCCATCTTTGTGACACTTAATTTCAGACGGAGGAAGTATTTTTGAAGCAGCTTCTGTTTAAATGACTATTTTCCTACGAATGGCTAGCTTCTTTGGACACGCAGCGGCTCGTGCAGGTGATCCCCTAAAACAGCGAAGATCTAGGTGGCGGATGATAGCATCTTTGGACACGCAGCGGTCGAATCACTGGATTGAACGACGAATCTGAGCAAGGAATACAGCAGCAGCAGGCCAGCAGAGCATGTGAAGGGAGACCAATAAACAGAAGAAAGGAATGAAGCAGTACAGTGTGGCACTTTTGTGAATTTCTGAAACTTTTACTGCGGAAGAAACAGAGCAACGCCTGTACCCTGCTACAGTGCTACTCTGGTAGCCGTAGGCCTAGGCCGACGGATCCCAACCCCGCCGGCGAAGCAAGCAAGGTGCTCGTCTTCCGCCACCTCGATCTTCCTCCCCCTCACGTATTCTTGTTCCTTTCTTCATTCTCCCTGTACTTCTCCATTCTTTTATCGTTTCAAAACTGACGGGCATCGCAACCTCTCTGCTGATCGATCTTGCTTCCCGCCATATTTATACCCCCGCGCGCGCGAAACGGCCATTGGCGCTTCCAAAGTCCTGTCCTTAATTTGCGCTGGGAACAGGCTTAGAGAAGTGAAACATGATGGGTTGTTCGCCGAGAGCCGCTGCGATGCTCGCTCTGCCGCTCATCTGCTTGGTCTTGTCAGGTATGCATACATTTGCCACGGCAATCGTCGGCGCCTCAATCACACTGTGACACGCACGCGCACTCGTTGTGTACAGGTGTCACGAGACGCGCCGAGTCGGCCAGGGTGTTCACCATCATCAACAAGTGCGGGGAGACGGTCTGGCCGGCGGTGACCCCGGGCGACAGCTTCGGCGGCGGCGGGTTCGAGCTCAAGTCCGGCCAGTCCGCCGTCTACACGGCGCCCCCGGCGTGGTCGGGCCGCATCTGGGGCCGCACCGACTGCGCATTCGACGGGTCCGGCACGGGCAAGTGCGGGACGGGCTCCTGCGGCCCGGCCCTCAAGTGCGCCGGCGCGTCGGGCGACCCGCCGGCCAGCCTGGCCGAGTTCACGATCGCCTCCCCCGACTTCTACGACGTGTCCCTCGTCGACGGCTTCAACCTGCCCATCACGGTGACGCCCGTAAAAGGTTCGGGCAACTGCTCGACGGCCGGGTGCGACGGTGACCTCCGGGAGACGTGCCCGGCCGAGCTCTCCCTCAAGGGTGCCGGCGGGAAGACCATAGCCTGTCGGAGCGCCTGCGACGTGTTCAACACCGACCAGTACTGCTGCCGCGGCAAGTTCGCCGGCCCATCCACCTGCCCGCCCACGCCCTACTCCAAGAAGTTCAAGGAGGCGTGCCCGACGGCATACAGCTACGCCTACGACGACCCCAGCAGCCTCTTCCAGTGCTCCGGCGCCGACTACATCGTCACCTTCTGCTCTAACGGGTGACACATTTTTGCTCGGTCCATACGTGCTCTTTTTGTACAATTGGTTGCTGCGTCTGACCGACAAGTTTACACCATGAGGTTTTGAGTTTAGATTGTGAGCATATTTACTTGCTTTTCAGGAAGCCACCGGTGTGCTCCTACCACAACAACAAGCTTGTGTGCAGTGGCTCCAGCCGGTATCTGCCGGTCATGTCTGCCGCCAACATGTTCGTGCTGCTCTTCGGTTCCGTGGCGCTGCAGTTTTTGCTGTGATCAGAGATAATTAAGGGAAACGAAACTGACTGCCTGAGGCACATTTGATACAGCGGATTTGTGGATATTTTCTTTTGAGATGAAGCATTACGTCTGTTCTTTGGTGTAAATGGAGACACCGTCGCAGCATGCAGTTCATTTGATCCAGCAGATTTGTGGGTTCTGTGAAATGTGGACGTGAGGATTTCTTTGGAGATGAAATATGTGTGATCTGTATTACCTGCTTTTTCAGTCGTCGGTTCTTACGTGTAAATGGTGTAAACTGAGGAACCGTCACAAGTTTCTTTTTAAGTTTTATGTTCCACGTTTTTTATTATTTGGGGCAACCATGTCACATAGTAGTACTACGTGCGTATTTTTCTATTTTTATTTTTTAATATTGTATTCAATTTTTTAAAATGGGTTCAAACTTCCGCGCTTGAGCATTCATTTATAGAGCTCCCATATTTGAATTATCTTCATGAAAACTGCCTAAATTTATAATAGGTAAATCATAATATGGTAGCTTAAGATGATTTTTACAAACAATTACGATCAAATATCACGAAGTTGTAGTTTAAATTGAGTTTGTTTTAAATTATATGCTAAAACTTAAAAAAACATTCCTACAAAGCGAGAAAAATCGTCATGTCCGTCATTTGATCGTTCTAAGAGGTCTAATATGTGCGAAAATTGTACTTTCCCTATTTGGACCAATATTATTGGTAATTGCTAAAACAACATTTTTTTGCACTCATAAAATGAAAAATTATTTTTTAGAAACATCAAAATTTGAAATCTCGAATGTGTATTGTGTATAGAATGAAAATGCCACACGTGTACCGAATTTCGCCGAATTGTTACAAAGTATGAGACGTATATAGTAATCGCATTGATAAACCCATGAATGTTCAAACATGATAGTCATTTCGATAAAAAAAATTCAAAGTTTTGTATTACTATTTTTATTATTCTTGACAACCATGCCAGACTGTATAGGACTATATGCACAAGTTTTCCATGTTTTTCAATTTTAAAGATTTAATTTGATTTTTTAATCAAAATAGGGTCAAACTTGCACGCTTGAGCATTCACATGTACATGTTAACTATTTAAAATATCTTCATGTAAACTACCTAGAATCATAATAGGGTATGTTTGGATGATTTTTGCAAAAACAAAACGACCAAAATATCAAACACTTGTAATTCAAATTTGAGATTCTTGTGAATTATCTGCTGAAAGCCTGAAACTTCAAAAAAAAGATGTACATATCTACAAAGCGAGAAAAAAAAAACTTCATGTCTGTTTATTTCAACGTCCCAAGAGTTCTAATTTGTGTAAACACTGTAGTTTCCCCATTTTGACGAATATTCTTAGAAGTTCCTTCACAAAAAAACATTTTGATGAAGCCTAGGCCTCTAGGTTGACCCGATCTCCACAGATTGACGCACGAGAGGTGGGGAGATTGGGAAGAACGCGATGAACACGATAAACTCATGCACACAAAAGGGGAGATAACTCGTGGAGCCTACGATGGATCGCAAATCCAAGTCAACAACACGCTAATTGGAGCCGATTCCTATCACCGGCCGGTCCACCGATCCAACAAAAGCAAGGGGAAGGTTGGCAAGAACTACTAAAATCACGAGGTGAAAGAGTAGCTACTTGGAGAGGTCTTGATACAATCCAATAGATGAATCTATGGAGTAGCCATGGATCCCATGGGGGAGGTTCTCCACATGGGAGTGGGAGCACAAGGCCCAATTCTATCTCATATCAACTCTATCCTAGGAATGAGGAGAAGGGGTCCTATATATAGTAGTAGGGGGTAGGTAGAGGGATACAGAGGAATATTCCATGTCTCTGCGCACACACAGGTAAGGCGCAGGGGAGCCTACCTGGGAGGCCCGGCCTGGCCGGGCTGGTATGACGGGCCGGTCTGTAGGAGGCCGTCCTGATGGATGCAAGAGAGCCGGCTTGGGCCGGGCTGCCAGGCCGGGCAGACACCCGAGAGCGCCGGCCTGGGGAGCCGGCCAGGCCGGGTCTTCAGACCGGCCTTCGTGACCATCTTCCTCGCAGTCTTCTCGCTTCTTCCTCCTCTTCCACGCGTACACCTAGGACGGCCTTGAGTCTTGGGGCTCCTCGGCATCTCCCCCCGCGTCCGTACTCGTCGACACATACCTAGAAATGCACGGGGGTAGATGGTCAAGTAGTATATCGTCCAATGGGGTACGAAGTGGGTTTTTGGAGAGGAATGAGTTCACCTTTTGAAACCATGGTGAATTGATGTATGATGGAGTCTGAGACATGCCCAGTGGGATAGGTCGCGCTGCATCATCTCCCCCCACTTGAAAAAGAGTCGTCCTCGACGCTAACTTGTCATCATCGTGTAGAGGAGGTAGATGGATTGTCGTAGAAGTCGAAGTTACCATGTGGTCATTCTTGATGGAAAGGGTATGGCAGCTCTTCAATGTTCCTTTGGCCTTCATGTAACCTACTAAGCTCACAAGAAAGACAAATCAACACTCAAAGAGTAACTAATTCTTTAAGCCCATAGCATGGGTTTCTAAGTAGAGGGAAGGCACCTTAGCAAGATGTCGATGTGATTGTCTTGTAAGATCCTTTGTCATATAAAGGTGGTGATGTAGCCACGCATGCCATCTCATCTAAATGTAGAACCTACACAACAAAGACCAAGCAAACCATGTGTGCGCAAGATGGAGGAGCATATCATTCATGACATGTCCGTTCTTGTTCATAGCACCGTTAGAACAACACAAATATATGGAATCTAGTGCATATGCATGGTCAATGTGTAAGCAATTCATGGAAAAATCTCCAAAATGTGAGAACACAAAATCTCCATGAAACTTTGAGGGGTTGCACACAAACCATTTGAAATGGAAGTTTGTCAAAATCCTTAGTGCAATAAGAGGAGACATTTCCAAAAACACAAGATAAAGAATGTCCCAAATAGTATCATCGTGGGTGCAAGCAAAGCATACGAAAGAGCAATTTTTTGACATTTTTGTTGGAACATCAATGTAAGGAAAACGAAAAACGAAAAACTCATGACAAGACATGCTCGAAATATCATTGTGGTTGCAAGAAAGCCATCGGAAAGAACAATTGTTCATCATACTTGTTGCAACACACAAATCATCTATATGAAAGATCAAGGAAGCATTCTTGTCACAAAGGAGAACAACATCACAAACATGTTTGCAAACAAACCAAAGTGAAGAGCAATTTTTCAACGTGTTTGATGCAAAGCATGAGAAAGGTATTAGAGCCGGGTTAGATCCGCAACACAATTTTATTATGCTCTCAAGAGCTTGTTTGGTCAACTCATGTTCAATTGAGGTTGATATTAGCATGCGGGTACTCAAACACACAAAAGACCAAATGAAGAAATTTTGTTTGTGGTAGATGAACACTCATCCATCATGGCATGTCTCTTCATTCGCACATGACCAAAAACATCAAAATTAAATATGAAGTATGAAATGTGTGGATGGTCAAAATGCAAGATGAAGGGCGAAAGCGAAAAATCTCCATAAAGTGAGGATGCTATGGGAGCAAACTCATTTTAAATCATAGCAATATTGTTGAAAACTAAGCATTTGAAAGAATAATTGTTCAACATTTTGGTTGCAACAATCGAAGAAAATTTTAACCACTTGGGGCAGAACATGTTAATGGCAATATCATTAAAGATAGGTTAATCCATCACATGCAAGCAATCATCATTCATCATTTCCACTAGTGGGAACATGGTCACATCAACACCCATACCTTTGTCTTCTTTCTCATATGACGTATGTGTTATGGTAGTAGGGGCCTTCAAGTGGCCGACTTGTCCATCTTGATGTAGACATGGGGTGGCATCACCTTCATCCACCATGTACATATTATTCTCCATAGGAAGCGTCGTCTTTAGGAGTGGCGCCTCATCATCCATGGAACCTAGCACATCATGGGAAAACACACTAGAGGTAGAGGGTAATTTAGAAGTCGAAATAGCTCACATGACCTATCAACTACCTCTCTCAACTCATATTGTGTATCACTCATGCCCTCAAAGTGGATGCACTCAATCTCACATCTGGTGGAGTCACTCATCTCACATGCTCTCTCAATCATGTGGGCTAAGTGGCTCTCATGCTCACATGGGATTGGTACCATCTCGTAACACATGCACATAGGGGTAGGCTCGATATCCTGGGCTCCATACGCCTCCTTGGTTGAAGGAAAAATCACATGCTCAACCTCATCAACCTTAACGCCTCCAAATGTGTGAGCCATAAGATTGGAATCATCACTCTCCTCCATTGCCGAAGGGAAACTCCCATGCTCGGCTTATCTACTTGACGCACGATCTTGTTTGCCGCCTTGGCAATCCCACATCACGTGACCATGTCCATTGCATATGGGGCATAAGAGGTCTTCATATTAAAGTAGGCTCATGGTGTTGTTGGGAGCGGTGCTCGAACCAACATCATCTTCATATATGGGAGGGCCTTCTCTTCCTCCATTTTGTTGAAGGTCTTCCTCTTTCCATGTGGGAGCCCTTGTGGTGGTGGCCTCACGTGTGTGATCACGTTTCTTGTGTCTCCATCTTGAACGACGCTTGGAGAGCTTGTCGATGGCGTTCTTGAGATCTTATAACCGTTGAGAAGTAGCATGCTCGGACTTGTCGAAGGACGTATCCATGGCATAGAATAGATCCTTCATGCCTTGCGATTGGGTAGCCATTGTCGTGGTAGCACTCGAAGGAGACACCTTGTGATGTGCGCTTTCCGCCATGATGTGTGTGGGGAAGTCATCGCGCACTTGGAGTGTTAGTTTAGATGTTCTCTTCTTGTATCGTCGTCTTGTAGCTTGTGTGGCGCCAACTTGGAGGTTGAAGTTTCTTGACAATGAAGCTTGCAGCGTTCTCGCTCTTCATGTGTGGGATGACGTCAAAAGTCATTTGGATGCCTTGGCTTCCTGGCCTTCTTGCTTTATGGAGCCTCGGTGATGTCCTTCTTGTGGAGCCGTCTTGATGTTGAAGGAGCTAATCTTGAGTTTGCCAACTTGTCGTATTTCTAATTGTGGCACCATCTTGAGGTTGAAGGGCGTTGCCTTTTGTTGGCCCTGGCATTCTTCGTGAAGTTCCTCGATCTTGAGCATGAACCATAGGACATATGATATCTTGGACCTCGAAGCTTGGAGAGGAAGTTTTTGTAGGTGATCTCATCCATTTTGGAGTCAGAGAAGTTGTAGAGCTCCATCTTGTCCCTCATGCTTGTGGATTCATTGTCGGTGTAGTAATCCACCATGTTTGTGGATGCGTAGTCGGTGTAGCACGGCTCCATCTCTTCCTCCAAGCTCACGGTGTCGTAGTTGTAGTAGTGGTTCATGTTGTTGGAGCTCATGGAGTCGAAATTGTTGTGGTTGGTGTGGTTCTCCTCCATGTCGATGATGCTTGCGGAGGAATAGTTGGTGTAGAGCTTGATGTCGTGGTCGTAGTATTGGTGGTGATCCACCATGTCATGCTCGTAGTAGTGGTCATCCACCATGTCATGGTCATAGGAGTGGTTATCCACCATGTCGTGGTAGGGGTCACCCATGTCAAGATCGTTGTAGTCGTTGTCGTTGTTGTAGTTGTACTCATCATAGTCATCATGGCCTCCATATGCTCCGCTGTCACTACACATGGTCACTCACAAGCACAACTGTATATATAGAGTGTGAAGACCTAACAGTTCAAACATCGCCTTTTAGCAAGTATTGGAACTAGTGGACCATGCTAAGAGAAACCGATAACAAAAAGGATGAAGTGACTTAAGTTCGAAAGATCCGAAAAACACGCTCCAAAACATACACGGCTTGTACGTGGATAGGTATGGAAAGTGGAAAGCAAATTGAACAACCGGAAACCAAGATATTGCAATGGCAAGTAAAGCACCACAATGATCACAAAGCAACAACAAGTCAGTCTTCAAAAGATATATCGAAACGCATGCACGGAGATAAATGGGACTAATGCAACCAAAATGTGAGCTAAGGAACCAAATTATCCTAGCGAAGACTATAAAGCTCGTGTTGCAAAAGTACAAGGAGAGCCGCTAGTTCGATTGCAATTTATTGGTGGGCTACAAGATTTACATAAAATGCGCCACCTACAAGATGTTCATCGAGCTTGCGCGCTTCCTACAAGTGGTGGTTTCCTTTTCTTTCTTTTTCTTTGTCTCTCTTTTCTCTTCTCTCTTTCTCTTTTTGCCTTTTCACTTTTTGCTCACTCACTTTGTGCCAACATATGAAACTATATGAAATAGCGCATATAACGGTCACTCGGAAACTAAACGGTACAAGTGTGCACAACCCAAGAAATCATATATTAGCTAGTCTCAATAGGTAAGGTAATCACAATGTAGGTTGACACACAAAGGAATGGCAACAGGGAGAAGATTCGGGATGTTTATACCTCTCTCCGACGATCTTCACCCTATAGGCTGAAAAGTTTCGTTCTTACTCACGAAATTGGTCTTTGATATATGATGGTCTCAATGGTGATGTAGATGGTGTAATTTCCTACAAAACTAGCTAAAGATCACTCAAAACGGAGTCCCGAGTCAAAAGTTATGGCCAAAACGGTGATCGGACGCGGCAGTTTTCTAGGAGCCCCGCCTGGCCAGGCTTTGAGGCCGGGTTTCCTGCGCGAGGCCGGGCTGGTCTGTTACCTGGCTGGCCTAGGGAGTCTGGGAGACCGGCCTGTTCGGGCTTCCTGCACACGTGAAATTTTGCGATTTTGGTCGCGATTTTGACTTTCTAGGACGAAAAACAGCTCCGAAAATCACCAAATCGAAATGGAAATAAGTGGAGTTAGGACATGGGAGCGCAAACGAAGGTGTCGGGCCTCTGGATACCAGGGTATCCCGGCCCGTCTGCTGCAGCCCGGCCCAATGGGCGCTTTGAAGGTGGCCAGGAACCCTAGAGGGCTTTCCATCTCGGCCGCAAGCTCCCCTAAGGCGTAGTAGGCCAGGGCTTGGTGACCTCTCCTCCGAGAGGAGCTCTACTCCGCCGATTAGTTCCTCTGGAAGGGCTATGCCTGCTCGGTGGGAGACAAGACATGTGCCGCTGATGGCGGCGCCTCCCTGCACTCACGGAGGCCATGTAGGGGCGCATACCATCTTTGTCCGCAGTTGCCATTCTGGTGTATAAAGGCCAGGGGACAACTGTTCGGGCCAGAGTGCTTTCTAAAGCTTGCCTCTTTGGTGCAAGAAGACCGAGTTCGCGCTACAAGACGAAGGCGACGTCTCCAGGATCCCCCACCATGATGCCATGGACGGTGGAGCTGTCCCCAATGACCAAGACCGCGCAGGAGGCGCAGAAGTACGGGACGCTCCTCCCTTTGGCACCTTGTGGGAACCCTTTCCCACCAAGTGAACGGGAAAGAGGTCCAAACGCCAGTATAAGAAGGGTGCCACCGGCCCTTGTAGAGAAAAAGCTCGAATCATCGTAGAGCCCAAGTTGTCTGTTCCGAGCACAAACTCGTATTTGTACTATAGTCACCACAGTGCAATCCATCAGACAAGCAGGAGTAGATTTTTACAGCATACTGGTGGCTTGAACCTAGGTAAACTCGCCGTGTCACCATCGTTGTCATGTTCAAACTTGCCTCTCGAAGCCTCCTCTAGAAGCGAAGGAAGTGTGTTTGGCCCCCAGTGTTCGAACCTCCGAAAGATTCCTTGTCTAAGACATGCGAGCTTTCTCCGACATTTTCGCGCCAGGTAGGGGGCTAAGGCACTCCTTCGTTTCTTCATCGCCATGGCCCCTGCCACCCGGACCAGCCCACGCCTCACCCGCTCCGAGTGCGCTCGCCGCTGGGGGCAGGTCAAGCCGACCGGCAACGACAACGACGCGCCACGGTGCAACACCACTGACGTGGAGGGCGAACAAGGCGCCGAGGAAGAAGCTTCCTCCCACACGTCGCAGGGAGACGCGCCTGCGTCCTAGCACCCGCTCCCACCGCCGCCAGGAACGCAGGCGCATCTGGAGCAACCTACTCCCGCAGTAGGCCTGTTGCTGGTCCGGGAGCTGCTTACGCACCCGCCCGCACCTGAAGGACACGCCGCATGGCTTGCCCGCCTCCAGGAGCTCGCCACCGTTGCAAACATCCCCCCGCGGGAGCCGCAGGGAGGCGACATCGGCCAGCGTAGGAGCGTGGAAGCCCATGACGCACCACCCCCTTCTCATGGTGTAACCTCCCCGGTGCAAGGCGACCCCCGCACCAAGTTCCCTGATAGAACTCTGCCGATGGAAGTTCTACCGCACGGCAGAACTCGTCCCCGAACCTGGCTGATGCACGCGCGAAGGAGTCCACCAAGTTCATCACTCCGCCGGCAGAGTTCGCCGAGACTCTGGATGAGTTCGATGATCCTGCAGCTCCACACCCCAAGCAGGCGGAGCGCCTGTTCTTTGTCGACAAGCCAGAAAACTTCACCGACGTGGAGCCTCTCGAGCACTGGAGGAGAGCCATGATGGAGGAGTGATTGTTGCGTGTGGACACACGTTCGTTGGGAGACCCCAAGAGGAAGGTAGGAAGAGTACAACAGCAAGTTTTTCCCTCTGAAAGAAACCAAGGTTGAATCGACCAGTAGGAGAAAGAAATCACTTCTGAAGGTTGTTGACAACTGATGTTAGCAGGGTGCACTACTAGGCTCAGCAGCAACGTGGAATCTGCACACAACACAACCAAGATACTTTGCCCCAATGAAACAGTGAGGTTGTCAATCTCACTGGTTTTGCTAACACAGAGGATTAGATGTATAATATGGAAAACGGTGCTTGTTTGCAGTAAATGAAAGGAAAACTGTGATTGCAGTAAATAAGAGGAAAACATTGTTTGTAGTGGTTGTATTATCAGTGTAGAAGAATGGACCGGGGTCCACAGTTCACTAGTGGTGTATCTCCATAAAAGATAGATAACATGTTGGGTAAACAAATTACAGCTGGAAAATTGACAGAAATAAAGGCTGCACCATAGTGCATATGAAAGACATGATGATTACTATGAGATTCATGCAGGCATTACAACATAATTCATAGACCATTATCCAACTGCATCTATGACTAATAATCCACCCTTAGAACGTAATCCAATCAAACTTCGGGTATTAAGTTGCAAGCAACAGATTATTGCATTAAGTAAAGTGTGTAATGTAAACAATGAAAGCATTGTTGTTTTCTCCCTAATGGCAACAACACGTCCCCCATCTGTCACGTTTCTGTCATTCGAGCACAGATGAAAAGGAGGCATGAACCCACTATCGAGCATAAATACTCCATCTTGGAGTTACAAGCATCAACTTGGCCACATCATCTAGTAGTAATGGAGAGCATACAAGATCATAAATAACATAAACATGATAGATTGGTAATCAACTTGACATAGCATTCAATATTCATTAGATCCCAGCAAACACAACATATAGCATTACATATAGATGATCTTGATCATGTTAGGAAGCTCACAAGATCTAAACATGGTGGCATAAATAGGAGAATACAACAATCTAGCTACTGCTATGGACACACAGTCCAAGGATAAACTACTCACACATCACTCTGGAGGTAGGAATGGTGATGAAGAGCCATCCGGTGATGATTTTCCCTCCCGGCAGTGTGCCAGTCAGAGCTTCAGAACCCTCCCGAACTAGGCTTGACGATGACAGCGGCTACGAAACTTTTCGTGGATGGAGGGTCGGGTGTTTAGGGTTGACCCGAGAAGGATCTTAAATAGGTGAAAGGGCGATGTCGGTGGGTGGCCAGGGGGCACACCACTTGGTGGCGCGGCCAAGGGGGGCCGCGCCACCCTATGGTGTGGTGGCTCCAAGGCCCCTCTCCGGGTCTCCTCCGGACTCCGTGTACGTGACAGAAAAATAAGACACTGGGATTTTGTTTCGTCCAATTCCGAGAATATTTCTAGAACAACTTTTCTGAAACCAAAAACAGCAGAAGACGGGAACTGGCTCTGTGACATCTTGTTAATAGGTTAGTCCCAGGAAATCCATAAAAATTATGTAAAGTGTATAGAAAACATGTTGCAAATGGCATGAAAACAATATGAAACATCAGTACGTTTGATACGTATCAAGGAGTTGAGGTCGATCGACGAGAACAACACCTGGACACTCACGGATCTTCCCCCGAGACACCGTCCTATCGGGTTGAAGTGGGTGCACAAGACGAATAAGGACACAACCGGCGCCGTTTTCAACTACAAGGCGTGGCTGGTCGCTACAGGATATGTCCAACAGGAAGGATCAACTTTGATGAGGTGTTTGCGCCAGTGGCTCGTCTCGACTCTGTCAGACTGCTGGTAGCAGTGGCAGCACACCAGGCATGGCAGCGGCACCACTTCGACGTCAAGTCAGCGTTCCTAATCGGAGATCTGCAGGAGGAGGTATACGTCGCTCAACCGCTAGGTTTCGCCCGAGACGGAGAGGAAGGGAAGGTGTACCGCCTTCACAAGGCGATGTACGGCCTTCGCCAGGCACTTCGTGCCTGGAACACGAAGCTGGACGCGACGCTCAAACAGATGGGCTTCCTCAGCACCCCATATGAGCACGCCATGTACTCTTGTGGCGAGGGGCAACTACGACTCCTACTTGGATTTTGTGTGGACGACTTGGTCGTCAATGGCGCCGACGCAGGAGAGATCGCAAAGTTCAAGCAGGAGATGATGAAGGAAATTCGCATGAGCGACATAGTGAGAGATACTTTTCATTGGCATCTCTTGTTTTGGTCTCAGCTTTCTTATCAATAGCCTCATGGGCCTCTCCCAATTGTCTCATGAGAAGATCAAAGTATCTCTTGGTCTCACCTTGCACGTTAGTCATAAAACGACTCAAAGAGGCAATTTCATCTTCTACACTAAGACTAGCAATGTTATTTTTTTCATTTGGAGTCTTAGAGGTGGTATAAGGTGATACCTCCAAGGCCTTAGCCATGAAGCACTTGAAAGAGGATTGAGGAAGAGTTTCATTGGGGGATTCAAAGAGTGATGAAGATGATGATGATGATGCATGTAATAGCAATAGCGACCACTTCACTTGTGATTTCTTCTTCTTCATGATCACCGGAATCATACTCTTCTTGGGTCACTAGCACATACTTTGTGGGAGTCTTCTTTTTGAAAGGTTTGTTCTTCAAGATAGCTTTCTTTTAATGGATCTTTGATTTATCCTTGGGAACAAGATACCCTCCATGAAGTTCTCTATTCTTATATGGGCACTTGGCAATAAAATAATGCTTGTATTGACAATTGAAATAAGACCTCACTTTTTGAGTACCTTCCTTTCCAAAACTTGACTTGGTCTTCTCCTCAACATATGCCTTGGCCTTGGGAGGATTCTTCCAAAACCTTTGCACGGCAAGAGCAATGAAATCCTTAAGCACGAGATCATACTCTTGATCTTTCAAAGGGGCCAAGTCTTCAATGCACTCTTCATGATGATCCA
Source organism: Alopecurus myosuroides (assembly GCA_028641055.1). NCBI lineage: Eukaryota > Viridiplantae > Streptophyta > Magnoliopsida > Poales > Poaceae > Alopecurus > Alopecurus myosuroides. The sequence continues at coordinate 301,046,977 of CM054060.1, read as the reverse complement.
CCACCTTGTTCAGAACCTTGTCCTTCAAATAAACGGAGGCTCCCTTGTGAATTCCAATGGCACGAGCACAAGTGTCAAGAGAATTCTTCGTTTGCACTTGGAAGGAGCACATCTCTTGCATCACTTGGGTTGAGGTCAAGAGTTGATAGTCGTGTCTTCCTTGAAGAGACTTCATGTCTGCAGGCTCAAATGTCATAAGGGCTCTCATGTACTTTATCTTGATCCAAGCATCATAAATATGAGTGGCATCAACACCATTAAAGGCGGTGGCAAGGGTCTTGAGTCTCCGATACATGTCCTCATGATTCTCACCATCATCCATATAGAAACCTTCGGCCTAATTGCTCAAGGTATCATACATATTCCTCTTCATGCTTTTATTTCCCACAAAGATGATGACAAGAGCATCCCATGTTTCTTTGGCGGTGGAATATTGTTGAATATGAAGGATGTGGTTTGGACTCAGGGCGTGTTGAATCATGGACAAGGCGGTGCAGTTGAGTTGACAATCTACTGATTCTCTTCCTGTCAAGTTATTGGGGTCATGAGGTTTGTATCCATCTTGAGTGACCTTCCAAAGCTCAATACAAGAAGATTTCAAGTGATTTTTCATATAATATTTCCATTGATCAAAAGTATGTGCATCAATTTTAGGAGGCTCGCCTCTAGGGATAATATGAGGATGTGCGATAGGAGGATCCGGAGAGTACCATCCTTCAACATTGTGGTACTCTCCCTTATCATCCGTTCCCTTAGAAGTTTTGTTTTTAGAGGTAGATTCACTTTTAGTTTCTCCACCATCCTCCTCCTCATCCTCCTCATTCTTCGAAATTTCTCCCGAAGGAATAGATGATGAGGAGTCCGGGCCCTTGGCTTTCAAGAGTTGCAACAACATATCTAACAACTCCATGATTTTGACATCTATGGATGAGGTCCAGGAATCTTTCAATTCCTTGAGTTATCCATAGTGACTTGTGTCACGAGCTCGGCGGCTTCCCCTCTGTTGACCATACTATAACTCTTAGGCGGTTAAGCCCAAAATAAGAGTCGAGGCTCTTATACCAATTGAACGGATAGTATGGGCACCTAGATGGGGGTGAATAGGTGCTAAGACCAATTTTAATTATTTCAATTAAGGATTGACACAAAGGTAAATTCTCTAGATATGCAACTAAGCTGAATTTACCTATATGACAACAACAATAAACAAGATAAAAACACAAAGTAAAGGAGAGGGAACGAGGTAACCGATAATGGAAGCACACGGAGACAAGGATGTAATCCCGGGTACCTCCTTTTGAGGGGAGTACGTCTCGTTGGAGGGGTGTGAGTTTCGGCACAAAGGCCTACTCAACGCCACAAAGGCCTCACCTTATTCCCCGATGAACCTCACCACAAAGGCCTAGTTCACCTTCCACTATTGATCCCCTTTGAGGCGGGAATTGAGTCCTTTACAATGAGTTTGAGGCACACATCCAAAACCAAATTGGGCACTACTAGGGAAAACCTTACCACGGGCGAATAAAATGTGCTTACCGCAGGCGAACAGTTGTGCGCCTGCGACCCACACGCCAGTGGTACCGCATTACCGCATGCGAATACACAACCGCGCCTGCGGTATCTCAATATAGCGCCTGGCGCATAGATGTGTGCGCCCACGGTATCCGCTAGCACAGGCGAATGCGCATTTATGCGCCTAGGGGTAAGTATTTGCCTGCAATATACTTATTATGCGCCGGCGCTAGGTACCTGGGGACAAAAATAACAGAATATTGCTACCAAGATACACATTTATAGGAAATGACAGATACATATTTAACAGAAATATGCAGTAAATAACATGAAATACCAGATTCCAAAATGGTTGTCACTAGATAGCATTGTCAACTAGTAGCCATTCAATAGTATCGATCATCAACACATAATACAAAAGTTTATATTACATAGTCTCGATTCGAGATAGTTCAAAAATGCACTCAAAGTATAGCTAGACAAGTACTACAAATAGTAGTATCAACACAAGGAGTATCAGCACGGCGATGGCGAAGGTGGTCATCCGGGCCCTTGTCGTATCCATCCTCTCTCTCTCTATATTAGTGGTGTATCGAGCTTCCGCCTCCACCATAGTGTTGTACCCCTTGTAGTTGTTGCCGCTGAAACCGTGCACCTATCTCCGGCAGTGTTCCCAATCATCGTAGACTCAGGGAACCCTACCCTTATACACAACATACCACGTTATCTGTGCACAAGACAAAAATATGAGGTTAGCATGGAAACTGATAATAGACTGCAAATAAGTATGCAAAGAATAAAAAGCATCAAGGGTTATGAATAAAACACGACAAGTAAAGGACTAACATTTATATGATGCAAGTTAATATATATTTCATGCATTGGAAAGAAAAGCATCAAGTTTATACTAACATTTTATCAACCCTAGAGTTTTGGCGGGAAGGCACGAACGCCCTCGATCGTATTGAATGTCCTGATGTCACGTTGCACAAGTAGGTGGGTTTATACATCACGACTGCTCGGTGGTGTGTGGCCCTGAAAGAACAAGCCACCCCGAGTGATGACATCCGACTTGAGTATCGTGTAGATCCTCCGCTGGATGCGACGGAACTCGGATCTCACATATTCATCAGGGGTGTTCGCCATCTTTATGGCCTTGTCTCGGAGACCAGTTGGCAACAAAATCTCTTGTGCATCCTTTAAGTACTGCCTCATCTGAAAGATGGCATACCAAGATTCCAACCTAGTTTCTCCAGCCGACTGCTTGAGGCAGAGGAATTCGATTACGTAGTTGCACGCGTAGGTGCCTCAAACCTTTTTTTTCCCTTTTTGAGAGGCTTGCCTAACTCGGAGGCGAAGCCGTTGAGGGCACTATTAAGAATATCCTTGATGGTGATGTAGTCTTTCTGAACCACCCTACCAGCGTCGAGATAAGTCACTTGTAACCAATGCGGTTCCATGACGATGATGGTGCAGCCTCCTACTCTGCGCAAAACATTTCGAACAAACCATCATCATCGGATATTAAGGAGATTTTGGAAAAAATGTAATAATGGGAAGCGAATGATTACTTACATGGGAAAGTATGGCATGGGAATGGCATTCTTATACTTATTATCTATCAAAAACTCTGTGATATACTTCGTGATAATAACCCGGTCCGCAGCTGACATCAAGTAGTCCTCAACCATGTAGTATGGGTCCATTATCGTGATGTTCGGGGTATTATCCATGGCGATATCGTGCGCCATGCTGAGCGATACCAGGCGAACAATGCTTCGGTCGAGCACTCCCAAGCGGAAGACCCTGAATACTTCTTCATATCTAATGAAGAACACCTCTTCGGGGTTTGTATCCACAAAGCCCGCGGATCAGGGAACCTTGACCACGTATACCGGGTACGAGGGATGTTTCGTTGAGAGAAGTTCCGTCTCTTGCTGCAAAATTCCGTCGTGGATGCTCCTCATGTCACCACCCATGACATTGACAACCTCTGGCGGAAGCATCGGCTTACCTTTCTCATGAATCTTCCTCCACGGGACGGCGGGTGGCAAACGGTCTAGAATCCGAGCGGCCGATGGCTGGCACTAGAGGAGGAGGCGCCACCTTTCTTCTTGTTGGCCAGCCTCTTCCGATGCTTCTTCGCCCTCAAGCACATAGGAGTGCCACTTTGTTTTACCACCTCTTAGGCCGTAGCACGGAGTGTATTCGAGGTAACCATAGGTTGTGGAGCTGTAAAGGCGTCCTCCTCGGGAGTTTCTTGGGAATATGTAAGCTTCTTATGGATATCAAGTTTTCTGGCGGGTAACTCAGCCTCTTTTCCATCTAACTGATTGATGAAATCATCAATGAGAGCAAGTTCAATATCCATGCAGTCGTCATGTGTCTCATGCTCAGGAGGAGGAGGATCAACCAGTGGACGGAGGACCCTGCCATGTTGGCTTCCCGGTGGAGGGACGACTGTGTCTTGTTGGCTTGCCGCGGACGCAACAGGTGGAGTGACGACCATGTGTTGGCTTGGCGCCGACCCTGAGGTGGTGTTCAGCCCAATAAGGGCTTTCGGCCATAGCAAGACTTGATTGTCGAGTTGTCCTAGATTCAGCTTGTTGTCGGCATCCACGGTTTGATTAGGAGGATACAAGTCCTGGAATCCCGGTAACACCAGATTGACCCGAACCCGAAGCTCGTTATCTGGTATATCTCTGAAGTGGTACTTGTGGGAGAGTGGCTGCAGGATGCTCCCCTTCGCAACATCCTTCAACTCGTTGTCCACTTTTAGCAGGAAGGTGCATCCCGTCGCGTCAGCCTGCGAAAACATAGCTAGGTCAGAGAGTGGGGTGATATTGAACTGATTAGCTTGCTACGGCTTAAGAAGGTCAATAAATTACCGTGAGGGCGTCAAGCTCGGCTAACGTCAATGGACCATAGGAGATGGGCACGTCGAGCAAGGATAACGTCTCCGGACCACCGCCGGCTGCCGTGCCGGGCACGGCCAACACCGACGGTCTACCGGGGCGGGTGCGCTAGGCACGGCCAACATCGACGGTCCACCGGGGGCGGGCGTGCCCGTGAAAGGGGGGCTAATAACCTCCACGACCGGAGTAACCAGCAAATCTTCAGCCCGTGGCGCCATATTGGTCGAGGGGCCAACATCTATGCGGATCGTCGGCATCGGCCCCTGTCCGCCTCCGGCGATGTAGCCATAGAGTTTTTCCACCACGGCAGGTATGAGTTCATTCATCTTTTCCCTGGCCTTTTCCTCAATCTGCTTCTCCATGTTTGCTTCTAAGTTCGCTACCTTCTTCTTCAGCAACTCCGCCTCCTGCTCACCGGGCTCTTCTTCGCCTCTGCGACTCCTTAGTGTTGGGCTCAGTCAAGCCATACTTAGTGTGCTTCCTATTTAGTCCGCCGTCGGCGATACGGCCTAAGTGTGGCCTTTTCAGCGGGTCCTGGTTCTTTTCCTTGGTGTACCCCGTAATAAAAGGCTTGTCCCACGGGACTTTGGCCTTCGACGCCTACGACGAGCTAGATTCAATATGTTGTTCTTCTAGCTGCAGAAGCAACATGAACAATTTTGAAATGGTTGGTACTAGAATGTAATGGACTTGATGAGTAGCATGAAATGGTAAATTTCTTACCACTAGTTTCTCAACATTCTTCACCCTATCGTCTGTGACCAAAACAACATTCTGCACCACCTTGGGGTCCATGACAAGTTCCCCGGTCGGCATTTCTTTTCTGTACCTGGACCTTATAAATTTCTAGAACTACGGGTCATGGGCATACTTGGCGTAAGGGTTCTCAAGGCCATTCTCTATATAGGCCTGGTCCTCACGGTCCCAAAATTCCTCGTTGCCGTCATAGCCACAGCAGCCGAGATTGTGGTGACCGATGTTCTTCGACGCCAGGTCCTTCCCCCAGGCCGTTTGATTCTTACTGAACTCAAGCGACTGGTTATCTAGGAAAATTGAGAAGTCCTCTGGCGTAATCCGCTGAAAGTGGTGATGGATCTCTTCGAACGGTGTGTTGTCCCTAATCATCGCCCTCACCATAGTCTTATAATTGCTCAGGGCTTTGGTGAACCTAGTGAGGGCGAGTTTGTTCACCGGGTTTCCCTTGAGATCCTCGTTGTTGTAGGGGGAGGGAACTCGTACTGTCCGTGCAACCTCGAGATGAGTTGGGCGCGCAGAATTTGCTTCTTCTTGAGGGTCAGGTCGTTGACATTGACGACGTCTTGAAGGATCACGACAACTTGGAGGAAGTACCCCTTCGCAAGATCCTTAGGAAACAGAGGAGTGCCATTGGAAGGCTCAACCTCCGTGATTTTTTTCGAGTGGTGCCGACCTTGTTCGGAGCTCGCTTCCGACGCTTCTTTGTCGCCGTGCTACCCTGAGAGGGACCCCCGGCGCCACTATGAGTGGCTTCCTCGACACCGGTGAGCCCATCATCATCGTGGGGCTCAACATCGTGGGGCTTTCCATCGGGGGGGAGGGCTGGTCACTCCTATCATCACGGCCATCATTAGCCTTCTGTTCCTCTTGCAACTCTCTGGCCATAAGCCGGTAGTGCTCCAATAATGTCGGATCCATAGAAGAAGACGACATGCCTAGCTACAGTAGATAAAATAACACCGTTAGTCACGGGAAAAATTCGGTATGACCTCTACCAGAAATGGTCATGTCGGAGTGCCAGAAATTTGCCAGAACGGAAATAAATCAATGTTCTAGCGAAACATTGGCACCCAATGTGACTGCAACATTTTCCCAAAACCCCAAACCCCAAAAACAGCTTCTTGATGTCATCACAATCATCCCAGGAATTTAAACAGGAACATATCACATCATCCCAGGAATTTACAAATCCTAGCTGTAGCAACTCCTAGGTTTTGCAAGCATACTCCCAGCTGCAGCAACTCCCAGCTGCACATAAACAGTTCTACAAATTTATGATAGCAACAGATTTTTCAATGGATTAATGGGCATCCACCAGTTTGACATGTATATGTTCCAAAAACATCATTTCACAATAAAAGGTCGGCTCTCCGACCACAGGAGTCCACCTCCACTACCCTCTTGCCTCTGTTGTGGCCTACCCCCATGAACCTGCCAAGGTGCTTATTTACGGGCAAACCAACAGCTGGCTTCTCCTCGTCTAGAAAAATCTTGCATAAAGAGATGCATTCTTTGGTGAGAAAAGCCCTAGACGATGCTTCCATCAGGGTGTGCCCTGTTACAAACAAATGATTTGATGGTCCCATTCATTCTTTCTAACGCCGTCATGTTTTGCAAGCATGTCGAACCGAGATTGGTGATGTCGTCCATGATATGGACCAAGAGATGTACTATAATTTCAAAGAAGGCAGGTGGGAAGTACATCTCAAGCTCACATATGATGAGGATGATTTCTTCCTGCAGCCTTTCGAGTTTCTTCACGCTTATCAACTTCCGAGTGATGACGTAATTTTTTTTACAGAGGCTAGTCAGCGTTTGACGGACGTGCGGTTCCATTATCCCTTTGATTTCAATCGGAAGTATCTGCGTCATCATCACGTGACAGTCATGAGATTTCATCCCGCTGAAGATTTTTTTATCCGCGTCTAGGTATCAGCTTATCAGCCCCGCGTAACCCAAGGGAAATTTCACTCTGAGGAGGCACTTGAATATTTGATTGAGCTCTTAGAGACATAGAGTGAAGCAAGAGGGTTTGAGGCGGTGAGTTTGGTGTTGCTTAGACCTTTTCCTCTTTCGGTCGTCCGTCTCCTCCTTCTCATCCTCATCCTCCTCCGATTGTTTACCCCTAAAAGGCGATAAGTGAAGCTCGCTCCTGATATTCCGGACCATCAGGTCGTATCTTGATTTCGGACCGTCTCTGGTCCTATCTGGCATGTTGAACAGAGTGCCAAGAAAGCTCTCACACACATTCTTCATGATATACATGACATCAAGGCAATTAGGCACTCCGAGGATTGGCCAGTACCGCAAGTCCCAAAACACGGACCTCCTTTTCCTTAACACCAAGAGCGGTCCTTCTAGCGGAGGACACTTTTTCTCTCCTCACTTCCGCTTCTTTAACTTTCTCGGCGGAGGACACTTTTTCCAATTTTTCAATAGAGTATCGATCTCTTCTCCTCTTCTCTTGCGTGGAGGTAGATCGAGCTCATCTTTACGATGCCTCATGTAGACGGTTTTCGAAGAACCGGGATCCTTGTCTAGCTATAGAAACGGCGTCAATTCCATGCACCTGACACAAGCCTTGTGTCCATGGCACACCTGGAACGCAGTATATCCGTATCCGAGATAGTCCTGCACCGTCGTGATCAGCGCGGTTCTCATACCGAAAGGTTCTTCTTTGAAGGCATCGCATGTTTCCGCCCCTTCCTCCCACAACGTGTCTAGCTCCTCCTTCAATAGCTCGAGATACAGGTTGATATCGCTCCCTGGCTCGGTCGGCCCTTGAATTAGCATACTCATGTGTATGTACTTCCTCTTCAAGCACAACCGGAGGGGGAGGTTGTACATCCATACAAACACGGTCCAGGTGCTATGTTTGCTGCTCTGGTTGCCAAACGGATTGAGACCGTCGGTGCTCGCACCAAGCCTGCTAGTCCTTTGATCGTTCCCGAATTCTTCGTCAAATGCGTCTAATGCTTTCCACTGTCGTGCATACGAAGGGTGTGTCAGCACTGGTTTTTCAACCCGTTCTGGATCACTCAGCACCGCTGAGTTTCTTTCCGCGTGCCAGCGCATGAGCTTTGCTTCCTTGGGGTCCACGAAGTACCTCTGCAGACTGGGAATGAGTGGATAGTACCACACAACTTTTCTAGGCGCTTTTTTCGTACCCCTCTTGTAACGATCAACGCCGCACAATGGACATGTGTTCTTGTCTGCGTGCTCGTTACGATAAATTATGCAGTCACGGACTCAAGCGTGGTATTTTGTGTGCGGTAAATCAATGGGGCACACGATTTCCTTGGCCTCCTGTAGACTACTAGCACATGTGTTCCCTTCAGGTAAGTGCGTCTTCAAGTATCGCAGAAGATCGTCCATGCTTGTGTCGGTCCATCCGTGTTTTTCCTTCATCTCTAGAAGATCGAGAGCTACTCCCAAGCGGGACTGCTCCGCCCCGCGACTTACGTCGTACAACTGAGTTGGAGAGTCTATCTCTAGTTGCGTGATCTTATATTCTGGCTGGCGTCACTCGACGTGTTCTTGAGAAGCAGCTCTTGAACATGAGGGTCCCGCACGGCTGAAGTTAGCGGAGTATTCATGTCCTCGTCTTCTACATGTTGTTGATCACCATGACTCCCTTCTTCTTCATAGTCGTCTCCGGCAGCCTCTTTGTCCTCTCTATTGCCATGTTCAGACTCTTCCTCATCTTCACATGTCGCTGCCCCATTGGTCTCGTCGTGATCATCATCTTCATCATCACCCATCCACTGAGTGTGTCCCTCCATGAAACTATACCGGAGCAAGTGCTACTCCACATTACCAGAAGCGGGTTTGAACACGGACCCTAACTTGCATTTTCGACATGGACACTCTATCTTCCCATGGTTGTTTCGAAGCATGTCGGTCGTCGTGCATTGCACGTATCTATGCACCACACTTTCCCTCATCGAAATGACCATTGTTGCCTACACGGCAAGAGATATTTCATTAGATCCGGTTTTCACGGAAAATTTTGGCATGACCTTTGCTAAAAAAAAGGTAACGCGGAGCGCCAGAAATTTGCCGAAACGGAAATGAATCAACATTTAAGCAAAACATTGGCAACTCATCCACATGCCAACACAACACAATGCAAAATAAAAAATGACATATAGAGACAGCGAGTTCTTCCACCAACCAATCTCACCTACTGAGATGACACAATGCAAGATATATAGACGCGATGACTACGTCAAAGATCACCGGAGATGACTGATGAGAGAGTGTGGTGGGGGGATCCTACCTATATATGTTCTAGATCTAAAGTAGTGGTGAGATCTAGTGTCTCCGGTTAGTAGATCTAGTGGATATATAGAAGAGGGCAAGTGGGGTAGGATTACTAGCTAAAATATATCAAAGATGATTGGTTAAATTAGCTAAAAGGGGTGGAGGGATGTGGGGGGTTGAGCTTGGACCACTAATGGCCCGAGTTTGGAGTGGGGGTGAGTGAGTGATGTGGATAGGGTGGTGTGGTGGGTGGCTGGCAGCACTTATTGATGCCGGAAATTACCCCAAGCACATATCTTTGCCATGCGCCTGCAGTACTGACAGTAGCGCAGGCGAACACCATACATATGCGCCAGCGGTAGAGGGGGCCAGCGGGCGGGCTGTACCCCATGCGCATTCAGAACCAATTCACATGGGGTAAGGTTCCTTACCGCAAGCGCATAAGGAGCCGTTCACCGGCAGTATAGGCAACGCGCATGGGGGTGGCCCTGCCACCCTTATCGCCGGCATACCATGTTTCTGTTCACCTGGGGTAAATTATATAGAACAGGCGCATGTGCACACTGTCCACCGGCGCTATATAGCGCAGGAGTGTCATGTTTATTATGCGCCTGCAGTAAGGTATGCTCCTATAAGCTTTTCTCTAGTAGTGGAGGATTCCCAAGAATCACCAACAGTCAACAAGTAGTAGCAATAAGGTCTAAGTTCTCCACAAGGAAACCCTAAACTTGATTCCCTCAAGTGAATGAGGGGGTAAAGAACGGGTTGGTGAAGATGTAGATCCGGGCCTTCTAGTTCAATCCTCCAAGTATCAACAAGTTTGGGTGGAGGAATTGGGAGATCTAGCTTGGTGGATGAGCTCAATCAATGGAGCAATAAATTCTAGGTGAGCTAGCTAGAGGAAGAAGAAGGGGAGGGTGTATTTATACCCCAATCCCAAAATCTAGCCGTTTGGTGTATTTCTGCGAAAGTCACACCGGAGACTCCGGTGCAAAGGTCGGAGACTCTAGCCTGCCAAACACTCTAGACACCTTCCGGTGGGCCGGACAGTCTCCGGACCCTATGAAGTGGGTGACACCACTTCAACTTGGCACTGCGGAACTTGAAGGGCGGAGACTCCGGACTGTAGGGCCGGAGACTCCGGCTAGACTTCGCCACTTTTCTCCCCAGAGCCCAGAGTATGTCTGTGGTGCTTCGAGCGTAGTGAAGAAGCCAGGAGTCCGGAGACTCCAGTCCCTGTGCTCCGGAGACTCCGGTCTGGACTGCATACTCCGGTAAGTCTCTGTTGGGTGACCGACTCGCACCATCTTCTTCCTCGCTGGAAATTCCTGACCCCGGAGACTCCGACCTAGGGCACCGACGACTCCGGCCTGAAAATTAATTACAGCACCTCAAGCAAATGTAGTTCTCTTTGATCTCTTTGGAGACCACACCACCATTACTAAAATTATCAATTGACCCTGAATATCATCACACATTAATATCTTGGCGGAGGAGAGCCAGCCCGCCGTCGTCATGCCGGTCGCCGGCATCGCCACGATGCCAAGCAGCTGGCGACACCCCCCCCCCCCCCCCCGCGCACCCTCCTGCTGTCGGTACGCCGATGACCTGCCCGAGCATGGCCGCCGTCGACTCAACTACTGGGGTGCCACCGCCGCGTGCAGGTCAGGCCGCCGCTGCATGCGGCTCCTCGCAGAGTCCCGCGGCACCTCGCCACCGGTTCCCGGTTGGGACCTCGCACCGCGACCACGAAGCCAATCCCCACCACCTCGCGCGCGGAGAATCCCTGCCGCCACCGTCACGGGCGTCGCCCAGGCTTTGCCCGGCGAGGCCTCGGGTGACGACAGGGAGGAAGGTGACGTGAGGAGGGTGGTCTAGGGGTGGTGGAGGCGATCTCCCCCGAGTCGCCTAGGCTTAGACGACGCGAGGGTCAGTGCGTAAAAAAAATCCAACAATTCAAACTAAATTAATCGAAATAATTTTGAGCTAACCACAACAAAACAAAAAAAAATCTACATCATGCAACTGATCTGTATCTGTACTATATAATTTTGGGTGGGAAAACGCTAACAATCAACCGGGGGATCGCGCGCTCGCGTCCCCCGGGTCAACCCACACGAGAAATAACTGCATCGCGCGCTCAGCGTGACCCCACCACGAACAGCACCTCGGGGCCTCCCGCATCTCGATCCCCTTTTTTCTCGCATGCTTCCTGTGCGCCGCCGCACCGCCGAGCCCCTCCGTTCCTTTCTCCGGCGGCCGGCCTCGCCTGACCGCCCGGTAATGGAACCGGGAGGTGCACAGCAACCGCCTCAGGAGGTCGCCGGCGGCGGACGGCGACGTGGGCCTCGGCGAGCAGTTGCTTCAGCGACAGGAGCGCCTCGCGGAAGCAGACGTGCGGGTCGGCGAGGAGGAGTAGGTCGTCGAGAAGCGCTCCGTCCACGGCGTGGCCACTTGGAAGCTCCGCCGCCGCGAGTGCCGGAGCGGGTCCTGCGCTTGCGGGTGGTGGAGCAGCTCGATGAGGCCCGCCAGGAGCTGGCCGATGAGGTTGACGCCGTCGGCGATCCATTCCGTGCCGGCCTGCGACGGCGCAGGCGCCTCTGTCCAGCCAAGGAGTGCGTTGGCGGAGTCGTGGAGGCCGGCGACGACTGGGTGGAAGCGGCCGGGAAAGCTGGCCGAGCGCGCGTGGGTGTAGGAGAGCTTGGGGAGGCCTTGGGTGAGAGCGGCGAGCCTCCGGCTGAACCCCACTGGCGGTGCTGCAAAGGGAGCACCTGTTTCCGCCTTTTGTAGCGCCGGCGGCGACATTTTTACTCCATAGTAAAAGTTTGCTACATACTCTTTTTTTTTGCTTTTTTTGGCAAAATTTTTTGCTACTAGAACTCCGGCGATATCTCCGACGAGGTCGATTTTTGCTATAATAGAATAAATATTTTGCTACAATACATTTTTATTTTTGCTATAATAGTACAAATTATTTGCTATGAGATTCTCCGGCGAGGTCAACGGCGTGTTTCCCGGCAATGTCTCCGGCGAAATTATTTTTTTGCTACAATAGCATGACTTTTTTTTCTACGGTAACTCCGGCGAGGTGTGCCTTTTTGTTTTCTTTTTCTGTGGCGAACCGTTTTTTGCTACACGGAGCAAAAGCGGGGATTTTTTTTTGCTACCGAAGCAAAAGTGCGTTTTAGGGGGAAGAATGACACGTGTCAGCACGGGGATACGGGGATAGAAAACTTTTATCCGGGGGACGCCCAGCGTTGTCCTTTTGGTAACGGTCGTCGCGAACGGGTACGTCGCGCTGTTTTACATTTTACCCCCTCAAAAAAAGAGGAACTCAACCCGCGGTCCTTTCTTAAGTCGCATACTGGGTTCCTCTTTTCTGCTCCTCCCTTTCGAGCGAGGTACACAGCTTCGGCGACCGCTTAGAGCATCCACAACGTGGGGACGCTAAAACTGACGCTTATTTAGTTAGTTACTTCATGCAGTAAGCGGCTGGCGCTTAGTAGCACTATTTTGTACTACTTTTCTAAGCGCCGGACTCTTATTTAAGCGTCGGACTCTTATTTACCACCGGGATTTAGGCAAAATGGCCAGGATTTAATCCCTAGCGCCTGTGAATAAGCGCCCCACTGTGGATGCTCTTACTCCAACAGAAACAGAGAAAGTCAGAGGTAGGGTTGGAGTCGCCGCTTCTCCGAAGCGCGTATTTTTTGCCAAAAATGGCCCTTTGACAAAACTAATGTCGAATCTGGCCTGTTGGTGAAACTATTTTCATATCTGGCCCTTTGTTCGGCGCCAACGCGGATGGAGCCGACGTTGTGTAGCTCGGCGATCGTCGAAAACACGAAAAACATAGGTCGGCGCCGTTTGCATTGGAGCCGACCTAGGTCGGCGCCGTTTGCGTTGGAGCCGACCTACGTTGACTGGTCAAAATGTCAAACGATGTTGGCGCCGAACTGCACAATGTCGGCTCCATTTGCATTGGCGCCGAACAAAGGGGCCAGATATGAAAATAGTTTCACAAACAGGCCAGATTCGACATTAGTTACCTCAAAGGGCCATTTTTGGTAAAAAATACCCGAAGCGCAGGGTACCCAACTCGCGTGCCTTGGAGGGCAGATATGATGTGGCCGCGAGGCCTGGGAGAAGAGAAACAGGCTGGGAAAGGGAAGCGTTCGGTTGGGCCTTGCTGGGCCTCTTCGGCCTTGCCAGAGTTTATTTTCATTTTTCTTTACCTCCTCCGATCCTATGTAGTAAGTTGCTTACGTCTCATGCAAACTTCCGACACTTATACATGATCGGAGGTCGTAGTTTATTTGCATGATGGCTAGCTTAATTGCTTGGATCAGATGTCCGTGTCAAATCAAAGAACAATAAGAGTGGGCAAATTAATATGCAAAATACAGTTTCTCCGGTAAAGCAACTGTCTTCTAATCTTAGATGTCCACCTTATGGACTGGCTAAACAAAAATTTGGATGGTGGCATAAACAACCACTCGTGCAGAACGAGCCTCCACGGCTGTTCTTTGTTTCTCCTACTATCATGTGAGGTCCGTCATGCAACTTCTCTGTGTTCACCAACATGCTCATGGATTTCTTCGGATTTAGAGGGTACGACCGATTCCTTGATCTCAATGCTCTCGCCACCAGCTGTCCAAAGCCCTCAAAGTAACCGCTTGATGGTGCAGGAATCCAATTGAGAGCACAATTTGCAATGATTTATTCTTAGTTGTAACATGTCTTATAATAATAAAAATATATCATTTATATTGAAATTGTTCATGATAAAAAAATATTAAATAAAATTAACCCGTAGCAACGCATGAGGATGTTTGCTAGTACATAGAGTAAAGAAGGGTACGAGGAGAAGAGACTAACCGAGGGTTGCGTCTGTGGCGGCGAGGAGAGGAGGCGTCGGTGATAATACGTGACAATGGCGGCGCAAGATTGCCACACCACTTCTATGTTTTGCTTTCGAATCGCATAGTACTAGTGGCGTGGATGGGCGACTCCGGAGGTGATAACAAACCCTATCCAACCTTCCCCTCTCCCTCCCTCGCTGCCCCCGGAGGTCGCCACTGGGGCTGGCCCACGCGGTTGAGAGCGGCGGCGAGGCCCCCTCGTCGTGCTTAGCTGGCTGGCGGTGGTCACGTCCCACTCCGGTACAGGGAGGCCGGCACGACCATGACAGCAACTCAATATGGCGGAGGCACTTCGGATGTCTGCTCCTGCTGGGAGGGATCGGGTGAGACGTTGGGCTGTGCGGCTGCGGGTGAGGTATTCATCTTGATAGAATCTTGAGATAGATTGTGCTTGGCCTGGAGTAATATTGAGATGAGTGACCGGTCGGGAAGTTCTTCTCGGGTGCGCACAAAAGAAGACAAAATGCGAGGAGAGAGTAGTGTTGATCTTTCGGGCCAGTCTAATGTTGATCTGTGGTGTCAGTCTAAACATCATAAAGATATGGCAGGACTAACAAGTGCTAGTCCCGAGGTGGCCAGAATTCTAGAGGGTTTCCATGAGTAAAAATAGCCCCGGGGTGACTAGGGTGTTACACGATAGTGGTTCTTGATAAACATTATGTTGTATTCGGTCTTCAAGAAGCTGAAGCTAGATGACGACGATAGACTAATATGGTGATTCCTAAAAAAAAACTAATATGGTGATGAATGGTTTCCAAGGCACATTAAAAGTAGAAGACAAAAGCGTATTCACAGTCGGAAGCAAAAAATTGTCTACAACCTTCTTCCTTACTGATATGTAAGGAAAACTAAAATGTCCTGCAAACATGACCGATTCCGCACTAACCAATACCATCAACAACTATGCATTATTATGGAGAAACCCAGTAATTGTGCTTACTTTTTTATTTAAGCAGCCTGCTGGCTCCTCTTCAGTTGTGTTGCATCGTAATCCACAGCGTCAAGAAAGAGAAGTAAACCAAACATCTGCCGTGCCTGCTACATCCAAAGCTATTAATTAGATTTATTAAACCCGAGTAGTGCTATCCAATTTGATCTACCGAGCAGAATGAAGTGCGTTTTTTTTTCATAAAGGGCTTTAATTACTTGAAAAGTTTAATCATTACATCTCGCATCTGCATCATGAAATGCACACAGCCGAAATCCAAAAACAAAAGAAGAAATAGACGTCAAGTCTAAACAAATCACAAAGACGTAGACAATCCCCTCTATGGAGCTGTTATCCGTAGATTAAACGGTCATCTATATGGGATAAAAATATCCCTCGCCATCTGCTCCAGACGTGCACAAGCCTCCGTAAAAAGGCCTCGAAACTCCCTCTCCCCACATACTGTAACGTGGACCACGAATGGAGTATAACTATATATGCATCGGAATAGAACCTACAAACGAGAAAAAGATTATCATTGAAAATCTTATCATTCCTACGTAGCCAGAGCGACCAAATAATGATGCAGAGGCGATGATGAATAGACCCTAATGATAGTTTTGAATCTTTTGTCTACCCCATGTAACCAGTTGCCAAAAATATTCGCAACGGATGTGGGCTGATAAAGATTCGAAACCATTTGGATAGCGGACCATATAGAACGCGCAAATGAGCAATCAAAGAATAAGTGTTTGATCGTCTCATCATGGGAATAAGAAACACACTTTGAACTTCCATACCAATTACGTTTGACAAGATTATCTTTTGTGAGAATGACTCCTTTACGAAGATACCACGCGAAAAATTTAATTTTCAGCGGTACCTTCATAAGCCATATGCTTTTAAAAATGTTGACTGGCATATCTGATTGGATCATAGCTTTATACATAGAATCAACCGAGAACGTTCCATTCTTAGTAAGATTCCACCGAAACTCATCTTTTCCTGGTGTTAGATTGATCGAAATCAATCTTTGAACCAGCGCATTCCAGGACAAAATCCTTGGATCGAGAGATCGGTGATGTCTGCATGACAGCAGCCAACGTATCATCCTTATAACGTACAATGTTGTATAGTGCTGGATATTGTTCTCGGAGAGTGGTATTACCCAGCCATCTGTCCTTCCAGAACCTTATTTGTGATTCATCCTTAATATTAAATACCACATAGCGAAACAAGTGTTTTTTAGTTGTGAGACTGCTTTCGAACCAATGTATTTTCTTTTAAGGAGTGATTGCGAAACACCATCTTTGGTAAGTAGTTTAAAAATTCATTTACCATACCCAGCCCCCCGGTCTTTTGGTCGACAAACTACATCCCACCTGGCCAGCCGGTATTTCTTTTTCTCATTGTCCCCTTGCCAAAAAAATATTTTTCTCACTATCCCACGAATGAAGTGCGATATGAACAATAAAGCTAACCAGTTATGTAATCTCCAATATACCTGCCCGGGCCCGATCTGGGCCGGGGACGGGCCGTGCGAGCTGCGGTCGATTCCTGCAGGGTGTTGCGTGCGGCGCGACTCGTCGTCACGGCCGTGGCTCCCGGCCGGAAGAGAGCTTGCGGCTTGCTGTGGCCGGCGCGCCTCACCCATGCACATGGCCGATCTGGGCTAGGTGGGCCTCAATCTAGGCTCTGTGGTCGGGTTCTGCTAGTGCTGGTGCGGGGGCGACGTGATGTGAGGCTGATTCCCGGTGGACCGGAGTCCCGATCTAGGGTTAGCGGCGATGGTGGCGCTCCTGCTGCAGTGCGGCTACGGAGCTTTACGAGCCTCTCGGGGCTCGGCCGGGCCAGGAGGGCCTGATATGCTCTGTGGCTGCATCCGGTCGGCTACCGCCGAAAGGTGGTGGAGGTAGATCCCTCCCGCGCGCTACCGCACCGTTGATCCTCAGCGGGACTCCTCTACTCGGTTCTTTCGACCTCGCGTCTTGGGCCACGGTGAGACGACAGAGAGGACTGCAAAATCGTGGTGGCGTGCTAGGGGTGGCTTGATTGGTGGGGGTTGACGGAACAGAGGAGTGTGGTGGTTTGGAGGTCGGGAGAAATCCCTGTCGTGAGACAATGACGCGGTGACGCCTCCGGGTGTCGCCTTCCTTCTTGAAGGGCGTCGGAGTACCTCCTTTTCACCCCTTCCAGCGTACCAGGGAAAACCCTAGGACACTCTCTGTTGGAGTTGTCCGGGCAGTAGCGGCGTTGGCGTCGTCCCCTTCTTGGAGGTGCTGCTTGGTATGAGCTGCTACCGTGGGCTGGGAGCGTGGTGGAAGTTCTTCGGTGGGCGCAGCGATTGCGAGGCCTCTCTGTCCTTCGTCATGCCTCGGTGCTGGCAGTGGCTTTTGTTTTTCTTTTTTCGGTGTTCTTCTCTTCTTTCGTTCGGGCATGTTGGTTGTTGCGGCCCCAGCATGAGTGGTGTTGCGTTTGTATCTGTTGCTTGTATGTTGGCCGTTGCTTTATTTATAAAGCGGGACGAAAGCCTATTTCGGCAAAATCTCCAATATACTTGTTTATCCTCTACTTAACAGCCAGGCTAAAGATCTAAAATTTATTTCGTGATAAACACCTGTATTTTTCAGAGAAGTCGATGAACAGCATGCACATCTTATTAAAGTTTGACCATTGCCACTTATCACAGCCCTGTGTTTATCCTCAGAATAGCTGTCTGTTTTTCTTCTGTTCCTATCGAGTCTTGATTCTTGAAAGGCTCGTGGAGATAATGTTAACAAACAGAGAGATAACGCTAGGTGCACTACGGGAATCAGGCGCTACGCCGACGGCCGGCGGCCCTCGGGGTAGGCCCTATCCCCCTCGGCGTAGGGGTACGCCGACGGCCCCCCTCGGCGTAGCCCCGTCGGCGTACACGTCCGTCGGCGTACGTGTCTTGCCCGTCGGCGTAGAGGATCCCGTCGGCGTATACGTGTCGTGGGACCCACCAGCTGTCAGAACGGAGTCCGTTCAACGGAGTACATACGCCGACGGCCAAACTAGACCCCCCTCGGCGTATTGGAGGCCACGTGGAGGTCCCTGCGGGCCTGGCCCAAGGGCTACGCCGACGGCATCCCCTCGGCGTAGGGGTGCATACGCCGACGGCCCCCCCTCGGCGTAGGTGTACAATATTTCAATTTTTTATTTTTTTTTTTTGAATTTTTTTTTTTGGATTTTTTCTGAGTTTTTTTTATTTCACTTATTTAACCACTTAATCACACTATAGTCACATTTATATTTATCTTTAACTATTTTTATTTTTAATCTAAATTACTCGTTTCTACTAACACTTCCCGATCGGTCACCCATCCTGAGATTGCTCCAGCCCCAGCACGCTTAACTTCGTAGTTCCTTCCTTGTGAGATACCTAGAAACAACGGATGTGTTGTTGTCAATATTATCCAATCTATCCTGTTAACCTTAACACTTGGACCATCAATGTCACACTATTTTATTTTGTGAATTCAAACAATTATTTAAGTAAAAAATAATAACTAATAATAAATTTGAATTCAAATAATCTTTAATTTAAATAATAATTAACATTTTTGTCTTTTCTATTTAATATTGAAAAATTCATATCTATAAATCCGTAAATCGAAATTTGACAAATAATATGTCTATATCGATTAGAAAAATGAGAGAAATTCAAATATGACGTCCATATAATATTTTCCATCATATATAATATTTTTTTTGACGTCATTATATAGGTACTAGTATACACCAAAAATAATAAACTTGGAATACGACAGTTGTGTTGAAAATGTGTTCACAAAAATTAGCTATCTCCTACGAACATTCCCGGGTTTCGGGCCAAATGACGAGTGTTATGGTCATATCCATGGCATAGTTTTTTCAAATGTTCCCATATTACACACAAACATGTATCTTGGAAGCACGAACAATATTGACGGAGGAAGTTTTCCTTTTCATCGAAGAAAAAAACTATTTTCCATGTCCGGAGTGTAAAAAATAGGTTTTTTTGTGAAGGACCTACCGCAAATATGTTGCAAAACTTGAGAGCTATAATTTTTGAAAATTCTAGACCATGTTATATGCACAAATAACAAATTTGTTTCATATGAAAAGGTTTCCATCCACCTCTTTTGAAGAACAGAAGTTTCTGCCGATTCCGCTGGAAACTGGTCAAATTTGAACTATAGGTACCTCATAGTTTGCTCATGATTTTTGGCAAAAATCATTTTTAGGTACACAAGTACCTATTTCAACATAGATATACCAAGAGTTTCTCAATATTCAACCCCTAGCTACGAACGGTCATGCCCGCCGCTTTGACTTTTTCCTCAAACGGGGTTAGAAAATTCCAAAAAATTCAAAAAAAATCAAAATGATGCGAGACCTTCGCGTGGTGTCATTATATAGGTACTAGTATACACCAAAAATAATAAACTTGGAATACGACAGTTGTGTTGAAAATGTGTTCACAAAAATTAGCTATCTCCTACGAACATTCCTGGGTTTCGGGCCAAATGACGAGTGTTATGGTCATATCCATGGCATAGTTTTTTCAAATGTTTCCATATTACACACAAACATGTATCTTGGAAGCACGAACAATGTTGACGGAGGAAGTTTTCCTTTTCATCGAAGAAAAAAACCATTTTCCATGTCCGGAGTGTAAAAAATGGGTTTTTTTGTGAAGGACCTACCGCAAATATGTTGCAAAACTTGAGAGCTATAATTTTTGAAAATTCTAGACCATGTTATATGCACAAATAACCAATTTGTTTCATATGAAAAGGTTTCCATCCACCTCTTTTGAAGAACAGAAGTTTCTGCCGATTCCGCTGGAAACTGGTCAAATTTGAACTATAGGTACCTCATAGTTTGCTCATGATTTTTGGCAAAAATCATTTTTAGGTACACAAGTACCTATTTCAACATAGATATACCAAGAGTTTCTCAATATTCAACCCCTAGCTACGAACGGTCATGCCCGCCGCTTTGACTTTTTCCTCAAACGGGGTTAGAAAATTCCAAAAAATTCAAAAAAAATCAAAATGATGCGAGACCTTCGCGTGGTGTCATTATATAGGTACTAGTATACACCAAAAATAATAAACTTGGAATACGACAGTTGTGTTGAAAATGTGTTCACAAAAATTAGCTATCTCCTACGAACATTCCTGGGTTTCGGGCCAAATGACGAGTGTTATGGTCATATCCATGGCATAGTTTTTTCAAATGTTTCCATATTACACACAAACATGTATCTTGGAAGCACGAACAATGTTGACGGAGGAAGTTTTCCTTTTCATCGAAGAAAAAAACCATTTTCCATGTCCGGAGTGTAAAAAATGGGTTTTTTTGTGAAGGACCTACCGCAAATATGTTGCAAAACTTGAGAGCTATAATTTTTGAAAATTCTAGACCATGTTATATGCACAAATAACCAATTTGTTTCATATGAAAAGGTTTCCATCCACCTCTTTTGAAGAACAGAAGTTTCTGCCGATTCCGCTGGAAACTGGTCAAATTTGAACTATAGGTACCTCATAGTTTGCTCATGATTTTTGGCAAAAATCATTTTTAGGTACACAAGTACCTATTTCAACATAGATATACCAAGAGTTTCTCAATATTCAACCCCTAGCTACGAACGGTCATGCCCGCCGCTTTGACTTTTTCCTCAAACGGGGTTAGAAAATTCCAAAAAATTCAAAAAAAATCAAAATGATGCGAGACCTTCGCGTGGTTTCATTATATAGGTACTAGTATACACCAAAAATAATAAACTTGGAATACGACAGTTGTGTTGAAAATGTGTTCACAAAAATTAGCTATCTCCTACGAACATTCCTGGGTTTCGGGCCAAATGACGAGTGTTATGGTCATATCCATGGCATAGTTTTTTCAAATGTTTCCATATTACACACAAACATGTATCTTGGAAGCACGAACAATGTTGACGGAGGAAGTTTTCCTTTTCATCGAAGAAAAAAACCATTTTCCATGTCCGGAGTGTAAAAAATGGGTTTTTTTGTGAAGGACCTACCGCAAATATGTTGCAAAACTTGAGAGCTATAATTTTTGAAAATTCTAGACCATGTTATATGCACAAATAACCAATTTGTTTCATATGAAAAGGTTTCCATCCACCTCTTTTGAAGAACAGAAGTTTCTGCCGATTCCGCTGGAAACTGGTCAAATTTGAACTATAGGTACCTCATAGTTTGCTCATGATTTTTGGCAAAAATCATTTTTAGGTACACAAGTACCTATTTCAACATAGATATACCAAGAGTTTCTCAATATTCAACCCCTAGCTACGAACGGTCATGCCCGCCGCTTTGACTTTTTCCTCAAACGGGGTTAGAAAATTCCAAAAAATTCAAAAAAAATCAAAATGATGCGAGACCTTCGCGTGGTGTCATTATATAGGTACTAGTATACACCAAAAATAATAAACTTGGAATACGACAGTTGTGTTGAAAATGTGTTCACAAAAATTAGCTATCTCCTACGAACATTCCTGGGTTTCGGGCCAAATGACGAGTGTTATGGTCATATCCATGGCATAGTTTTTTCAAATGTTTCCATATTACACACAAACATGTATCTTGGAAGCACGAACAATGTTGACGGAGGAAGTTTTCCTTTTCATCGAAGAAAAAAACCATTTTCCATGTCCGGAGTGTAAAAAATGGGTTTTTTTGTGAAGGACCTACCGCAAATATGTTGCAAAACTTGAGAGCTATAATTTTTGAAAATTCTAGACCATGTTATATGCACAAATAACCAATTTGTTTCATATGAAAAGGTTTCCATCCACCTCTTTTGAAGAACAGAAGTTTCTGCCGATTCCGCTGGAAACTGGTCAAATTTGAACTATAGGTACCTCATAGTTTGCTCATGATTTTTGGCAAAAATCATTTTTAGGTACACAAGTACCTATTTCAACATAGATATACCAAGAGTTTGGCAAAATAAAGATTTTTCTTTAAACACACACGCAAACGGCCTGCGCATCGCGATCGAGCAAAGGAAAAAAAAAACAATACCTACGCCGACGGCACCCCCTCGGCGTAGGGTTCGTTACGATCGAACGGGAAGAAAAAAAATTTCCTCCACCTACGCCGACGGCACCCCCTCGGCGTAGGGTTAGTTTTTTTTTCTTTTAAACCTCACACGCGCTCACACGGTACGGTCTAACGCGGGAAAAAAAAATCATTTACCTACGCCGAGGGGGTGCCGTCGGCGTAGCCTATCACATAACGGCGCGTTCGAAGGGCGTAACGGGGCATCCCTACGCCGAGGGGGATAGATACGCCGACGGTGCCCCCTCGGGGTAGCCTCCAGACGCCGAGGGGGAGGAGACGCCGACGGGCAGGCGGAGGGCCGATCCTACCGGCCACCCTACGCCGAGGGGGCCGATAGTTGGCCGTCGGCGTATTGGCCGGCCGTCGGCGTCTATTGGCTCTCCCGTAGTGGTGCGTGTATGTTCACATAAGCTGTAGTTTATTACTTCTGAACTTAATCTAAACCATGTTTTGGGCCAGCTTTGTGGAGTAGCTCTGAAGGCATGCTGCCTTTCAAGTGCATGCAGAGGCCATGAGAATTTGTTGCTTGCGTCCTTGAATCTAATCTTCCTGATGTCGTTCCATGTATGATTCATGTGGAAAAACTGTTCAATGTTATAAAACTCAGAATTATAATTTTATGGACGAAGATATCAGATATCTGCAATGTTTTTGTTTCCACATCAGGCTTGACATCTGAATCCAGGATGTTAGAAACCGCTAGCCGCTAGCGATAAACTAAAACAGCTAGTCATTTCATCCATTCTGTTCTACTCGTGTACTACTACCACGTTAGTTATTTCAAAATCAAGACTAAGCTAACGTGTGCAGAATTTCCCCGATTCCTTGAAGGAATATTATAATGAAGGCCATACTTTATACCAAGTGTGGTCTGCACATCAGTTTAACAATTCATTGTTGGAGTTGATAGTTGACTCGGCACTGGTTTCTTGTCCAGCTACAGGCGGTCGAAAGAAACTGCTAGCTTCTTTTTTACTCGTCATATATGGATGCAGAATTGGTGCACCCGAGCACACATGTGCCTGTTTTTTTTGAAAAAATTGAAATTATATGGAAATTTTCGGTGAAAAAAAAGCTGTATTCCGACTTACAGAAAAATAACAAAAATTGTGGACACAATATAGGGAAAATATTGGGTTGTTTCTGTCAGATTTTTTTTTTGTGTGTAGCTCGAAATATAAAGTATTTTTTTATGAAATTTCTTGCGTGCGCACATAATGTTTATATGTAGTTTTGTGTACTGAATTTCAGATTTTTTTTGACATCTTAAAGTATGGTTTTCAAAAATTTCAAAAAACGGGCTCATGTGTGCTCGGGTGTCACCGATGGTTTCCGGTCATATTGGAATGCTAATGCTATTGAATGCATGTAATTCAACATGTCACTTTCTCTATTCGTCAGTTTGATTTTGACTAATACAGGATAATTATGGATAGAGAGAGTAAAATACAATTCCTATCTTTTTCATAATTAACTACGGTACGTTTCATGTAACCATTTTCTCTATAATACCATGTTAAAAGTCAAGCATTGGGGAATGAACGTTCTGGTAGGATCATGCTCCATAAAATTAGAAACTTAACCAAAACATATACAACCTCTAATACGAAATATAGGGAGTAATATAATAGGATTAGTTGTCCTTTATCCACCTGTCTGATTTTTGTATTATTATTAATTCCTACAGTTGATCTAATCTTGTTGCTTCTTCCTTCAGATATGCAGACATGTCTATATAACAAGTTTCTTCCATCTAAATCCTTTCCCACATTATGTTCTTTACTTCGGCAGAACGTTGTGCATGCAAAGTGTACGAGTACGTTGCATCTGTGATCTGTATGAGGAAAAGATCAGGACTATGTTTTATGTACCTGCGGGTAAGATGTGTACATTGAGTGTATGCATTCAGTGTTTTTAAATTAATTAAATATGTGAATAAAAAATCGTAATACTCGATCCAACATGCTATCCACTATGTACTTCAGCAACAATGTTATATTAGTCTTGGCAGCTAATCTGCTGTTTATGTAAGCTGTCCATCATGTAATCAAGTAGAGATATGTGCCAGTACTGACTGCTAATACACGTTCTCTATAACTAAGATAGCATGTCTAATAACACTAAGAGATATGTGCCAGTACCTGCGGTTTGCATCGTGGCGCCGCACCAATCTTCCTAATAAAACTAAAAACTGAACCAAATAAATATAGAAGCTCTAAAATGAAATGGAGTGGGTAATATGTTATAATTAGTTGGCCTTTATCCATCTGTCTGACTTTTGCATTAGTATTAATCCCTGCTGTTGGTCCCGTCTTGTTGCTTCTTCCTTCAGACATGCAGACATGTCTATATAACAAGTTTCTTCCTCCTAAGTCATAACTCCTTTCTCACATTCTGTTCTTCGCTTCTTCATAGCTTGGCTCGCCCTCATCATTCATCAAGCTCCAAAATGGCAAGTACCAGTTCAGACAAGCAAAAGCTAGTCACGGTCCTAAGCATCGATGGTGGCGGTGTCAGAGGGATCATTCCGGCCACCATCCTCGCCTTCCTTGAAGAGGAGCTCAAAGTAAGATATATATACTTATTTATAAGTTAATCTACCTTGTCATCGATATGCTTTTGCCTTCTGTTTGCTGATGAACATTGGAACCGTGTTGTGCTAAACTCCTGCTTTGTGCCCATGTAGAAACTGGACGGGCCGGACGTTAGGATCGCAGACTATTTTGACGTTGTCGCTGGCACGAGCACCGGTGGCCTCCTGACGGTGATGCTCACGGCTCCAGACAAGAATGGACGGCCACTGTTTGATGCCAATGATTTGGCCAAGTTCTACATCAATGAGTCGCCCAAGATATTCCCGCAGAAGTAATAGTAACTAATTAAACATGCTACTAGCTTTCTTTACTGTTCAGATGAACTTTTTAACTGCCACAACATATTACTCGACCAGTGGTGGTCTATCGCTGTGTATATGCATGCATGCTGAGTTGGTGTGTGATTGTCTTAAGGCTAAGTTGATTGTCATGCATGTTGCAGGAACAATATTTTTTCCAAGATTGTGACAGGACTGAGGATGGTTGGCGGGCCTAAGTACAACGGCAAGTACCTCCATTCGTTGCTTCGTCAGTACCTTGGTGAAACGAGGTTGGACGGGACGCTAACGAATGTGGTCATCCCGACCTTCGATATTGCGTACCTGCAACCCACGATTTTCTCGAGCTTTCAGGTACCATGTTGTTAACTGATCACCTGAGCCTTACTGTCAATTTATTAATTTTTTAAAAGAATCACGGTAAGAAAAAGATATATAGCTATATAAGTATAGTATAATCCCTAATTTCCAAAGTATCTATAATTTCTAATCAATTCCATGCGCCGATTAGTTGAAGCACACTCCTGCAAAAAACGCGCTCCTGTCGGACATCGCGATTAGCACCTCTGCGGCACCGACGTTCTTCCCGGCACACTACTTGGAGACCAAAGACGAAAAAGGCGACACGAGATCCTTCAACCTCATCGACGGCGGCCTCGCTGCCAACAATCCTGTAAGCTATCGCGATTGGCCCCCCAGGGTTACACTAAGCTCCGCCACGGGATCTCACTGCATTGATCGTCTTGATATTAACATATTATCCTTTATTACAAAAAAAAAAGACCTTGTCCTAAACTTGACATATGTGTACTTGGGAGGCTACAGACGTTATGCGCAATGAGCCAAGTATCACAGGACATCATCCTGGAGAAAGGCGAGTTCTTCCTGGAGAACCCGGTGGACTACGGGAAGTTCTTGGTCATTTCCCTCGGTTGTGGGTTGAACCCGAAAGAGAGCTACAGTGCCAATGATGCTGCCAAGTGGGGAATCTTGAAATGGATCATCAAGGACGGCACCGCCCCCATCGTCGACATGTTCAACGCAGCTAGTGCCGACATGGTCGACATCCACCTCTCCGTCCTCTTCAGCGCCCTGCGCTCTTCCCACCGCTACCTGCGCATCCAGGTTCAAAGCAGTGGACATTTTTACCATTTATGTTTACTTCTTTGTATCAAGACGGTGGTATGCTAATTATCTGTTGTTGCAAGAGCAGTATGATCAATTGAGCGGCAGTGCGGGCTCGATCGACGACTGCTCGAAAGCAAACCTGGATAGGCTGGTGGCGATCGGGAATGAGCTTCTCACGAGTAATGTGTCCCGGGTGGACCTGGAGACCGGCCGGAACGTGGAGATGCCCGGCGAGGGCACCAACTCGGAGCAGCTCGTCAAGTTAGCAAAGCAGCTCTCCGCTGAGCGAAGCCGGCGCAACAGCCTCCTTCATATTAGTTAACTAGCCGTGCCTTCAGGAATGATCTCCAGTGTATTGAATTATCTTTCCAAAATGGCCCCCAGTGTGTTGAATTCTGCTCGTTTGGTGCATATTTTCCATTCTGTTTTGTTCGTGTCATAATCGTACAATGCTGTAATATATAATATTGTACAGGAGTTGCAGAATAAAAGTCTTGAATACTGTTTTGCTAAATTTCTTTAGCACATTGCATTGCTTGCCACGTATCTCTCAATCCAATACTCCTGGCCTCCAAAGTCTAACAAATTCGAGCAAACAAAACTAAAACTTTCGTGTCGATAGCGAGGTGGTATTTTGTCATTCTCATGACCTAACCCGCCAGCTCATTATCTTGGAGAGGTTCTTATGGACGCATACATAGGTCAGAAAAGTATGCATGGTTGTCACGGGTAAGGATTCTCAGTGTGCGCGCACGTATGTTTATATGGGTGAGTGTGTACGTGTATATGTGAGTTTCGAAAAAAAACTAACACGCATACTTAGTCGTGTGCTTTGTCCACAAGAAACCTCGATCAAGGTACAGCGAACAGATAAAGCACGAGAAAATGTTGTAGACCTATTAATTAGCTGTAGATAAATGACTATGCACTGCCCATAATGTACAAGAGTTTCAAAATAAAAGTGTGCAATACTGTTTTTCTATATATTTTTTTATCACGTTGCCTTGCTTGTTGCATATCTCTCAGTCCAATACTCCTGTCCTCCAAAGTCTAACGAATTCGAGTAAATGGGACTAACACACATATACTTAGTCGTGTACTTTGCCCACAAGAAACCACGATTAAGGTACATCAAATAGATAAAGCACGAGAAAATGTTTGAGACCTATTGGTTTAACTTGTAGGTTGAGGACACTTCCCAATCACATGACCAGCATGACATGATATTAAAGCCGTGTATTGGCTTAACTTCCAGGCTGCGAACACTTGTTGTCCCAATCAAGCATATCGGATTGGTTTCGTAGTCTTGTTGTATCTTGCACCGGCATGAGTGCTACCGTCATCGAGATTGGGTGATCGGTTATCTGGCATTTAAACTCAAAAAACAAAGATGATAGTTTGACAAAAGTCACTAGTACGTCATGATTTCCAGAACTATGGCGTCCAACTACTGTCCAAGCATGCCTATCATTAACATTAAATATTTCCGTGGAATCTACATGAGACTAGAAAGTTCTCGGCAGGCTCCAGGTATGGGATGCAGTAAGACATGGCAGCACCGGTTCGCAAAGGCCATTAATCCCGGCTGTACAACCGAGACTAAATATGCGCGACTAAAGCCCCCCCCCCCTCCCCCTTTAGTCGCGTCTCTTACGAACCGCAACTAAAGACCCGTCACGTGGGCAGCTGGCGTCGCCGGAGGCGGGAGGACCTTTAGTCCCGGTTTTTGACACGAACCGGGACTACAGCCTATTTCATTATTTCTTTAATTCATTTGGTTTTCTAATTATTTTTCACTCTAATTTTTCACTCCCTTTTTTTTCAGAATTTTTATTATTTGCTTAGTGTCTAACTACAATTATCTCTAGTCAAATTACTTACTCGCGGTCAAACTTCCCGCTCGGCCACCCATTCTCCCACAACGCTAGCACTAGCACGCTTAACTTCCGAGTTCCATCTCGTCCCGCATCCAAGAGTTTCGAACGCATGTATATGATACTAGTATCATATCAATCCTATTAACATGTTGGTCGATGCCACATTTCTTTATTTTCTGAATTTCAAATAAATCTTTTAATAAACAAAAGTAATAATGTAATTAATAATTTTGAATAAATAAATAAACATTAACGTTTTAATTTGTATTATTTCTAAAAAATATTCAGAAAAATAAAACTAATTCATTTTAAAATCTTAAAAATACAAATAATATATTAAAATATTCAGAAAAATAAAACTAATTCATTTTAAAATCTTAAAAATACAAATAATATATCAGAAAATTCAGAAAAATAAAACTAATTCATTTTCCCCTTTCCTAAATGCAAAATAAAATCTGATAAAATTCATGAACCAAACCATATGAAATCTAAACCATATAAAATTTGCAGATCCAAGTTTGGACTATTATTTTGGACACAAGAACTGTTTTGGCAATGACTATCTGTGAGAATGATTTGAACCTAACTTTTAAAATACATAACCAAAATGGACAAACTAAAATGTTCTGGATAGATATTGAAAAGATCTATCCATAGCACTTAGCCTCACATCAAGGTCAGCAACCAAATGAAAATACCATCCTTTTTAATAAAAGACTAGTAGGCTCTTCTATGATTTTTAGAATGAGTTCAAAAATGAAGTAAATCCAACTGGATGAGTTTGGTATTGACTAGATCTATGTTTTCCTGGCTTAGATTAATTTTTGGAGCTCTAGATTTATTTTTGGTGAACAGATATAGAAACAGTAGTTTTTCTGTTTTGTTTTCTTGATGTGTTTTTGTTTGTTTTGAAATGTGTGTTTGATCTTATCTTGTTTCCTAGCTTGTATAGAGTGTTAGGACTTGATATTAGGTTGTTTGCTTGCAGAACATCTACCTTAGAAAGTGTGTGCATGATTGGAAACCCAAATAAAAATGGAACTAGTATTTGTTACTTTCTAGTTTTATTATTTTGGAATTGTGTGTGAGGATCTTTGTGTGATTGCTTTAGTAAATTTTGTGCTATGTTTAACCCGTGATTTTATTTGAGCCATTACATAACATAGCGGTACATATATCCATTACATAATATAGAAATAATATAGCTAGGAATTAATATAGAAATAATGTAGGAATTAATAGAAAGACATATATCCATTACATAATATATTCATTACATATACCGAACGCAACATAGCGGTACATAGATGCGGTACACAAACAACATCTACTCGAGCTCCGAAGAGTAGATGCGGAATAACTCGAAGGCAACGTATGCATCTATTGCTGCATACTCGAGATTGATCCGGTCAAGTGGGTTCTTCCCCCAATACATGTGATTCCTCGAGGGGAAACAACTCTTCATGGTTTTGTAGTCGTGGTGGATGAAGGCAGTTGCCATATGAGCCATCCCGGTCTTGTGCCCGTACAGCTCATCAAAATGGATAAGGTCCTGAAGATCAATGTAGTGATCTTCAGGTATCTCAATACCCAACGTGCGCATCAACTTCTGCCGGTCATTTGTGATGTCGACGCTACAGAAGTCGTAACCCTTGTTGACAAGAAAATCAACAAGTTCTGGAGATTGCTTTGAACTACTGCAACAACAAAAATGGAACACGTGTTAGATATTGTTGCAACACGTGTATTCTTCCAATGCAACAACAAATCAAAAATGCAAAACTATCCTACAAGTGATTGTACGTGTGCGTACCTTGCCCATTGGAAGACCAAAACGGTCTCCTTGTAGGCAATCTGGATGACGGCCACATCCTTCTGATTGGCCGTATACTCTAGATCAAACCCGAAGAACTTGTGGTGTTCATCGGCTTCATAGAGATTGCTCAAACGGTTAAGAGCTTCGGGGAGTCTCTCGCATCTATTGGTATAGGCCACGTGGAGATTCTTGCCGCATGGTGTGGGCACACGGAGAACGTTCCAAACGGGAGAATCCATGGGTGGTGGGTGGAGGAAGAAGAGAAGAGAGGAAGAAGAACAGAGAGCCCGCGCACTGTAGCAATGGCCTTCTGCCTCTCGCTCGCGAAATAAAACCGCGCGGGGGGCGAGCAGTTTGGAACTTTAGTCGCGGGTGGCCAGGCCAACCGGGACTAAAGACAGGGAGGCGAGCAGTTCCGACCTTTAGTCGCGGGTGGCCAGGCCAACCGGGACTAAATCTCTCCGCGCGCTACCCGAACCGCCACTCAAGACCTTCAGTCGCGGGTCGCCTCCCGAACCGCGACTAAAGACCCCTTTAGTCACGGTTCGGACATTTTGGGGACTGAAGGGGGCGTATGGAAGGCCTTTTTTCTACAAGTGCAGCCATAACAATAAAAAAAACTTTGGAAAATGAAGATACCATTACAAATGAAAAAAAAATTTATGGTATCTTTGCAAAGGAGTAATCCTTACAAAATATAACCTTGTTAAGCGTAAATGGTAGGAAGTAAAAAAATAAGTTTTTCTGTCATCAAGATGAGATAATAAAACACTTGTTCTTTCGATGCTCATTTGTGCGCTCTATATGGTCGGTAATCCAAGGCATCAAACTTGTATTCCCCACATAGTGTTGCTAATATTTTGATAACTGTCTCCGTGGGTATTGATTGTAAGTTTGAGGTCATCTTAGGCTGGGAGCACACGTTGTAATATGGTCATTATGGCTACATAGAAATGACAATATTTTTAATGATAAGAATTTATCTCTTATGCAGGTTACGCACCTGCTTCGTTGACAGCCGTCAGTACAATGCATGGAATTTCGCGAACTGTTTACAAAGGTGTATATTCAGTTGGAAAACACTGTGAATAATTTTTTTAACCCACATGGGTGGCGGCATAATCTTCGGATCGAACTTCCAGCTACTATATAGGCGTTTTGCGGACTGTATGTTTGATCCTTTGTAATTCGCCATAGATCGTTCCCATTTCTTGTTAGAACTGCTTTGGATGTGTGCATCATTATTATGCAGGGGCAAGGTGTACTACTTTATATCTTTTGGATGCTTTAAGTAATATAATGCCCTTTATCGAAAGAGCAGAAATGTAAGAAACTTGAGTTTAAGATTATGGAGAGATACTAACAAAGTAACGAGTAAACCAAAGTATATAGATAACTTAATAGTACTTTACTAACTTTTAGTTTGACCGTCCATAGAAAACACCGCCAAATAGGAATTAGTATCATCACTTATTATTTTTTATCAGCCACATCGGTGTAGAAAATAAATAGGAGTGTCTTGGAATGAGGGGATTAAATGGGGGGAAGAAAGTTGTAGATAAAATTAAAAAGTTGTTTTTATTATGGTTAGTTGGTATCTATGTCAATGTTCATGAACTATAGTCTTTTACTATTTTACTGGTATGTGTGTCAATGTTGGTGATTTTTTATTTTTTACTTCGTCAAGAAAGTTTGTGTGTCCTTCATTCTAAATGACCAGCGAAACGTTCAGGCGGGTGTCAGTTCTGCACTTTTTTAAATATTCACAAGGTTCATACGGTTTTCCGCTATATTTTCTGACGAGGACATGACAAGGCTGGATACGACCAAGAATAATTCCTATACAATTGATCAAGAAATGAGGGGGGAAACAAGTATACATGATTATATGTTGTTCAAGGAGTTCTTCCACGTCACGTTGGGTCGAAGAGCAATTAGAGTCCCAGTTCTCCACGTTCTGGATGCAGATTCGGACTGCAGAAATATATCTGACTTCAGAAAGTTATAACTTTTGCATATATGCTCCGAATTGTATGAATCTTTTTTGGCTGGAAAGTAGGTGAAAACGGATAGTATGGACACCTAGAGGGGGGTGAATAGGTGATACGACTAATTTTATTTTTCCTTCAAATTAGGCTTGACACAAAGGTAAATTCTCTAGATATGCAACTGCGGTGAATTTATCTATATGACAAGGACAACAATAAACAAGATACAAACAAAAAGTAAAGGAGAGGGAACGAGGTAAGCGATAACGGAAACACATAGAGACAAGGATGTAATCCCGAGTTCCTCCTTATGAGAGGAGTACGTCTCGTTGGAGGGGTGTGATTTTTGCCACGGAGGCCTACTCAAAGCCACAAAGGCCTCACCCTATTTTCCGATGAACCTCGCCACAAAGTTCTAGTTCACCCTCAATATTGATTCCCCTTGAGACGGAAATCGAGTCCTTTACAATGAGCTTCAGGCACACACCCACAACCAAATTGGGAGCTCCCAAGAGTCACCAACAATAAACAAGTGAGTGGCAATGGGGTCTAGTTTTTTCATAAGGAAACCCTAGACTTGATTCCCTCAAGTGAGTGAGGGGGAAATGAAGAACATGTTGGTGAAGATGTATATCGAGGCATTCTCCTTCAATCCTCCGAAGATCAATGAGTGAGGGATTGGGAGATCTATCTTCGTGGGTGAGCTCAATTAATGGAGCAATCAATTCAGGACGAGCTAGCTGGAGGAAGAAGAAGGGGAGGGGTATTTATACACAATCCCCAAAATCTACACGTTTGACACCTTTCTGGAAAGTCACACCGGAGAGTCCGGTGTAAAGGCCGGAAACTTCGGTCTAGCAAAGTCTCCGGCAACATTCTGGAGGTCCGGAAACTTTGCAAACACACCGGAGACTCAGGGCACTCTCAGGACTACATCCAGTGGGCGACACCACTTTGACTTGGCATTGGAAAATCTTCAGGGGCGGAGACTCCGGACAGAGGCCAGAGACTCCGCAAAGACTCCGCACATTTTTGTCTCTAGAGTTTAGAGAGTGTCTGGTTAGCTTCTTGTGAAGGGAAACGCCAAGAGTCCGGAGACTCCGGCCCCTGCACACCGGAGACTCCAGTTGGGCCGAAAACTCCGGGAACACTCCAGACACAATCCGGGGAGGGTCCAGTGAGTGACACCAATGATCTTTTTTCGCCAGTAAATTCTGAGTCCGTAGACTCCGGTCTGAGACCCCGTTGACTCCGGCCTGGAAGAAAACCCGGCACCTCTAGCACTTCAAATTCTCTTTTATTACTTTTTGAGAAACAGATCCCCCTTTATTAAACATTATATAATGACCCCTTTAAAATCAACACACATTAGAATAATATTAGTGTTGTTAACAAACACACAAAACAAGATTTAGGCGCATTTGCGCTTTCAATCTCCCCATTTTTGGTATTTGATGACAACACAAGTATTTGCAATGATAACCGTTGCTAGACGTAGTTTTGGAAAATATAGACGGGCTCCCCCTTGATGTGTGCACCAATGGAACACGACAACAAAGTTCTAAGATCCCCCTATGTTTTACAAATTTAAATCATAAGCCAAAATAAATATACCAAACAATATAATTGCATAAGTAGGTAAGACAAGTAAGGCAACTAGAGGATTAACACATCATAGATAGATAATACCTCACAAACGCAGTCTTACCACACACAACCATAAAGTTTAATACGTAGAGAAGTTTCCAAAGAAAATAAGATAAAAGGGAGACACAAGCTATAAAAGGGAAATCAAGTTCAAAAGCTTGTGCTCCGAGCGACCCATGCAAATCCGCGGATACTAGATAGCAAATTCTCCCCCTTTGACATTGAGACACCAAAAAGGAGAAAAGACCTCACTACACGTAACCAAAAGGATCAATCTTACTCCTCCTCCTCCTCAGAGTCCTCGTCCTCATCTTCACCTTGATCATCCTCATCATCATCACCAACATCAGACGGATAATCATCTTCATCTTCAGCATGCTCTTCTTCTTCTTCTTCTTCTTCTTCGGTCAGAAGAGCCTTACCACGGTTGCTAGACGAGGATGGAGCTGAAGTGACCTCATCAAAATCACCCCAACGGAAAGAGGAGGTGTTCCACTCATGGTAGGACAATTTTGAGACTCGGTAACAGTCTCAAGAAGAGGGGTGCGTACAATGCCAGCATGGTCCTGAAGACCCTTGATCATCCTCTTCAACTCCTTCCTTTCCTTGTATGCCTCATGGTTCTCCTTGCGGATAGAAATAGTCATGCACATGATGTTGCGCTGGAACCATGTGAGCTTCTTTTGATCATCTTGAACCTCAGCCTTGCCATGAAGACGAGCAGGAGGGTCAGCATTCTTCCTCCTAGTCCTCGGGGCATCATCAAACATAGAGAGGT
The DNA here is from genome assembly GCA_028641055.1 of Alopecurus myosuroides. NCBI lineage: Eukaryota > Viridiplantae > Streptophyta > Magnoliopsida > Poales > Poaceae > Alopecurus > Alopecurus myosuroides. The sequence goes on along the minus strand of CM054060.1, from coordinate 301,012,469 downwards.
ACTCTTCTTCCGCGTCATCATGGTCTCGAAGGTGAACTCAAAGAACCTGAAGAGTGCCAAACTTGTGAGCAGTCTCAGTATCCAGTCCAGGAACTTGATCAAGAATGAACTTCATCACATACGGAGCATACACAGGCACTTTCTTTGGATCAGTCATGGCATGATAGATCTCTTCTTTGATGAAATACAAGAGATCAATCTCAAAGCCCTCACAGTCTTCTCCTTCTTGGTGTCACTTGAAGGCATGGTGAGGGAGGTTCACCAAACCACCAAGAATGGCATCTGTCGTGGGATGGAGAAGACAGATGCCATGGGATGGCTAAAGTGTTGGGGCCGATGGACGCTGGAGGTATCCGGGGAGGGATCGCATGGCGAGTAGCCGCGCTCAGGTAATAATATCACTGCAAACAACAAGAACTACCCAGGTTCAGGGCCCTCGTGTGGAGGTAACACCCCTACTCCTGCCTATCTCTCTGTATGTATAATCTCCGAGTAGCCACAGTACAAGTTTGCCTCTTGGCCGAGTAGCCACTCGGTTGTTCTCTCTTGCTCTAGTGCTGGTCCTTGCAATAAATGCGAACTGAGGCAATGTCCCTCGCGCAGGAGGGGGCAGGGCACCTTATATACTGGTGCCCAACCGAATAAACAAAGACTATAAGGTACAACTTGATGGGACACGCCTACTGCAGGACAGTGCACGCCTCCGGCTTCTCGCTGACGCGGGTGCGGGAAATCGCCGCGCCGTTCGGCAGATGGGACCTGTCCACCCTGTCAGTCACATAGAGTAGGCCCCTAGACATGTCACGTCCCCTCTGTTAGTGACAGGACCTCACTGTAGCCACGCCGTAGCGCGGATAATCATGCGCTCCGCAATTGAACCGCACGCCGGTACGGCCACAGGATACGCGGGATCTTGTCAGAACGGCTCCATTGACTTCTTGCCCGGGTAGGATTGCAGCCCATCTACCCGGACCACCTGGCCGCTACCCGGACGAATACAATCTTCCTTAATATCTTCTCTTGGCCTTCAGTACTTATGACCGGATAGAGACTACCGGGTAGAAGGTACCCGGGTAGCCATCAAGCCGTCCAACAGTACTCTGATCTTCGCCTTTACCACTTGCCTTACCCCTACTCGGGGGTAGCCCCCCGACATTAGTCCCCGAAGCTGGTAGAGTCCAGCGAACTTGTTCGCGGAGCCCTGCCAGCTTAAACCAAACTTGTCTTCTCGAAGCAGTAACGCCGAGTTGCACCTCAACTTGAACCAAGAAATCCTTCTCAAATCTCTCCAACTGTGGCCACAAAAGAAATCTCCTTGTAGCCGAGTAGAGCAATCTCTCTACTGCGCGGCCGAGTAAATTGACTTAGCGAAATTTTGAACACGATCCCGCTGGATCAGACCATATCCATCTTCTCGTGTTGCTACTGGGCACGTGTCAAGCCCACGTACCCCCGACGCCTCGGTGCCAGGGACACAGCAGGCCACGCGCCCTTCACTGCAACCAGGGCCCACAGCCCATTAGGTCACGTTGCACGGGTACTCAAGAGCCCACGATCTGGGACGTGGGATTAACTGCGCCCGTTACACGCGCGTTTCGCGCTGTGTGCGTTTCTAACGGGAAGTTAACCCACGCCGCACGATCAATGCCCACGATTGATCCAGTAGTAACTGCAGCGCGCGGGGAGAGATAAATACCCCCGCGCCGCCCACTTCTTCTCTTTCCTCTACATTTCCAATCTCGAACTCCCAACTCCTCTGCCGCCGCCGTTGAGCCCAGCGCCACCGCGAGCACTCACTGCGCCGCCACCGTGAGATCTGAGAGCAAGCATCCCGGCACGCCATCGCCGCCATGCTCGCCTCCAACTCCGACAAGCTTTTCCTCTCCACCAGCAACTCCCCTTCCATGGCTCCGCGCGGAGACGAGACGGCTGCCGCCCGAGCCGGCTGGGAAGGCTCGGACGTCACCGTCGAGGACTGCCAGTGGCTGGTAAACACCCGCCGTGTTCCTCCCGGCGTGGTTTTCCGGCATCCTGGCACCGAGCTCATCCCGGCTCCAGAGAAGGACGAGTATGTTGTCTTTCTTTCTCATTTCAAACGCGGCTTCGTCCTTCCCATCTCAAAGTTTCTTTCCGATTTCCTCAATCATTTCGGCCTCCAGCCGCACCATCTTCCACCAAACGCAATCGTGATGCTCTCCATATACGCCACCGTGTGTGAGGCCTTCTTGGGTGTCTACCCAACCATCCACACATGGGCAAGATATTTCTTCCTTCGCAAACAAAGTGTTCCCGATCCGGGTAACACTGACGCCCCTCGCGCGATGACCCAGACGGGTAGCACAATGATGTTGCAGCGCAAGACCGGTCACCACCCGCGGGTGCTCGGATTGGAAACCGTGCGCAAGTGGCAGCGCGGTTTCCTCTACGTGAAGAATGTTGCCGCCGAGGAGGGGAAGCCAATCGAAGACCGGATAGGGCTCCCAAAGTTCAAGAACACGCTGCCCACCGGGCAGCACTGGGGCTATGACCCGAAGAAGACCGTCCCAGATGTCCTCCGGGTCGAGAGGCGCCTGACCGAGTTGATCTCGGAAGGGCTCCTCCAAGACGACCCCATCGCGTGTTGGATCTCCCGCCGAGTACTCCCGCTCCAGGAGCGAGCACACAAGATGTGCTACATGGGAGGTCCTCAGGACTGTACCAGGACAACAACCTTCGAGCTCAGCAAGGCTGAGGTGTCCATTTGGGCCAGGTCTATCATGCAGACCGCGCTCTCCGACAGCTGGGCATATGGCTTCATGCCGTATAGCCGTCTCAAGAAGATCACTCAGGTTAGTGCTCTTCTCTGCACTTTTACTGTTTGTAATTGACACTGAGTAGGATTCCTCATAGCTTAATATGCTTTGTATTTTCATGCTATCCCGAGTAGAACCACCTAGCTTTATGTGCTTAGTGTTTGCACTCTATCCCGAGTAGAACCTCTTAGCTTTATGTGCTTAGTGTTTGCACGCTATCCCGAGCAGAACCTCTTAGCTTTATGTGCTTAGTGTTTGCACGCTATCCCGAGCAGAACCTCTTAGCTTTATGTGCTTAGTGTTTGCACGCTATCCCGAGTAGATCCTCTTAGCTTTATGTGCTTAGTGTTTGCACGCTATCCCGAGTAGAACCTCTTAGCTTTATGTGCTTAGTGTTTGCACGTTTGTTCCGAGTAGAACCACTTATCCGAGAACTTAACTCACAGTGCTTACTTGCACCAACAGCACATCGACCGCCAGAGAGAAGAGGACAATGAGATCTTCGAGTCCAACTGGCACGAGGACAGGACTGAGGATGGTGCCAAGGCATACGACACCCAAGACACTTTGTGCATCCCTAAAGCCAATCAACCCGGTAAGTCCCGAGAAGATGCCTCTATTCGGGATTGGTCCGAAGACGACGAAGGTGACTTGGTTCACCTTTCTGCTTACTCGCAGTTTGCTTTGCTTCCATTCTTTTTTGCTTATTTTGACTTCTCCCCTCTTCTCTGCAGATGAGCCTGATGTGGACGAGCTGGAGGATCCCGTGGACGCAGTTCCTGTGTCCATGGCTGCTCCCTCTACTCGGAAGAGGGTTGGCAGTGATGCACAGGCACCTCCTGGCAAGAGAACTAGGAAGCAGCCAACCAACAAAGCCGTCGTTTCCTGCAAGAGGAAGGTCGCTACCAGAAAGGGGTAAGTGTCCTCCGAGTAACCCTTGACCTATCACCGTTTCTGCTGTGCTTTTCCCTTCTCCCTTTTTCTGCTTTCTTTCTGATCTTGTTTCTTCTTCCAGCGCACCTCTTGATGCTGATGCCGCTGCCGCACCTCGTCCCAAGAGGAAGACAAATCCCGTGCCCCCAGATCAGCTCGTGAATCTCTTAGATGAAGAAGAAGACTTGGAACCGCAGTGTAGGACGCGTGCGTCCTCCCCTATTGGCGAAGAATAGGATCTCGGCGCCGAGAACGATGGCGCCGGGGACGACACCGACCATGTCCTCGAGCAGCAGCAGCCAGAAGCGCAGCAGGCTGCCCAAGACGCTGCCGATATCGAGAGACCGCCAACTCCTTCAGCTGTATCAGCGGAGGAGAACACCGGGCGAGCTGCCGAGCAGCAGCAAGCAGACGCCTCCCTGGAGCGTCCAAAGGCTGTTGTAGAACAGCAGCGTGAAGACAACATTGTAGAGCAGCAAGACCCCACGGCTGAGCCGCGGGTAGAAGATAATGTCGCCGCAAGGCCTGATCCCGCTGCGGAGCAGCGGGTAGAATACGATGTGGTGGAGTCAACCCGCCAAGACCAAGTGCAGCCGGATGCTGCACCGAGTAGCCGGCCACCTGCACCGCCAACTCAGCAGGCGACTCCATCCCGCGCACCAGTTCATCCACCAACTCAACAACCATCTCCGCCAATTCAGCAAGTGCCTCCGCCTCCTCAGCCAACTCCTACTCCAAGCCTCAAGAAGACCACCAAGTTGGGAGCCGAGGCAACCCGGGTGCAACCAAATCGCACTGCTTCGCAGACTGGGCAGCAGATGCCGCCCCCCAAGCCGCAAGGTGGGCAGTCCGGGAAGCAGGTGAAGAGCACCCAGCTCACGCTTACTCCGTCCGCTCCAAATGCCAATCCGGCTTACTCCGGGGTCACCTTTGGCCCCGTCGAGAAGCAGAGTGCTGGCGCTAGCGGCAGCGCTCCGCGCACATATACCGAGTACATGAACTTGTCGCAGCGCCATCAAATCCCGTTGTCCAAGGATGAGAAGCGACTAGCCGCTCTCAAAGAAGGCCAAGCCGTGGGAACCTCCAAGTCCAAGGGGAAGAAGGGAGTCGTGGTAGAACTCTCTTCCCGCGGCGAAGGCGAGGAGGAGCTTCCCGAAGAAGGCCTTGCGGCCATCCTAGACCGATTGGGCTATGTTGAGAAGGCCTGGGACAGCAAAGCGCATGGTAACAACAACTGGGATGGTACCGAGCTGGGCCAGCTCGATCACTACCGAACAGACTGGAACAAGGCTGACGTTGGCTCTATTCGCATGACGGTTGCCAGTACTTGCTGTACCTTGGCCGGAAAGCTGTTCGTCCTCCGCAAGAACATCGAGGACATTGAGCAAAGCTATGTGGTAAGTGCCTCTTCTCCTGTTTGCATTTTCCGAGTTGCTGGTTTCTTCTTTCTCTTATCTGTTTCTCTTAGTCATTCCCCCAGTCCCCGAGATTCGGGCCGAGTAGGTGAAGACTCAACCGACTTGACATTTACTCGGGCCAAATCTTCCAAAAAAACTTACACTTTTTCCCCTTTTTCTCTGCAGGATAGCGTTCAGAAGAGGACAAAGGTTTTCCGCCGGCTACTCTGGAATCACCGCCAGGCCAGAGAGCGGAACCAAGCTCTGGAAGCCTACAAGAAGGATCATGATGTGATGGAGCAGATGGCCCTGGAATGCACTCTCCAGATCTCTGAGGTCGAAGGTAAGCTTTTAGCATCTCGGTTTGTGCGTTTTGTATTTACGCCCGTTTCTTTGCTTTTTGCTTCATTGTTGTCTTCTCTGCAGGCAAGCTCAAGGATCTGGTGGATAGGCACCAAGACTGCGAAGTTTTCGCTGCCTCCGCCCAGAGCAAGATCTCTACTCTGGAAGGTGAGCCTTCCTGTTTCTTCTCTGTATTTGTCTTCTCTCTATTGGCTACTCTGCTGATAACTCTCTTCTACCCACAGAAGAATACAAGAAGTTCTGGGAGCAGCATCTGGACTGCCTCACACCCGCTGAAATACAAAAGAAAATGCAGACCCGGGAAGCGGAGATAGAGAAGGAGCGCGCGGCCGAGAAGACCGAGTTTGAGAAACTCCAGTTCGATCTCGCAGATGCACTCCAGACTGCTATCAACCAAGTCCACTCAAAAGAGGAGTTCGAGGCGACTGCCAAAGCTGAGAAGCAAGCACTCGAGCTGGAGATCTCCATGCTCAAGGACAGGAACCGAGCCCTCGAGGTCCAGATCAATGACTCGCGCCCCGTCCATGACAAGTATCTCCAACAATCAGAGGACTGGAAGGTCAAGCTGGGGAAACTGCTGGTAGAAATGGAATGTGAGTTGCCGCTACCCCCTTCTTCTCTTGTCTTTTTCTTCTTTACCTTCTTCTACACGGTTTTTCTTCTTCTCGGTCACCTTTTTTTACTCAACTTAGTTCCTTATGAAGATATCTTCCCGGAACTCCGTTCCGCTGGTGTGCCCGCTCTGGACAAGGCAAGACAGGCTAGGGCTGCCTCTGGTCTGAACATCGACAACACTTCCAGCATCAATGACCATCTCCTCAACATCAAGACGCAGATCCTCTCCCACAAGGGCCTGGGCACCTCCATGGTGTCCACTGGTATCAAGTTACACAAGCTCTTCTGGCCCGAGAAGGAGGTGCCGGAAACCTTCCGCGAGATCGCTGATCACTTGGATGAGGTCAAGGTAGAACTCAAGAAATGGCGTGCCTCCGCAGCTCGGGCAGGAGCTGACGAGCTACTGCACTTCGTCTTGTCATGGTACGAGAACTTGGATCTCCAACGGATTAGCACACGCCGTGAAGACTCCAAGTGGACTGAAGATCCGGATTGCGTTGATCGCCGAAAAGAGGTGGCTTACGAGCTTGCCTCCAACGCCGACACCAGCGTCTTCATCGACGGCCCCACCGAGCTTGATACGGACGTTGGCGAAGATGACGATGACGAGGATGACGATGCGGATAGCATTACTGATGAAGACTTAGACGACTTCGCGGAGGGTGCCGAGGAGGAGGGATCCAAGCAGGAGAAAGCCAAGGGGATGGAGGAGGACGAACAGGAAGGCAACGCCGAGGACTCCGAGTTGGCAGCCAACTCAGAGGCCAAGCAGCCGCAGTCCGCCGCGCAGGAGACCACATCACCACCGAGGTGGTGATCCAAGAGCCGGCTCCCGAGTTGGGCGCGACTGCTGCTGCTACGGACGGTCTTTACCCCCTAGCCTCCGACTCTGCGACGGATCCCATCTCGGTGGCCACAGCAACTTCCGATCAAGCTGCCTCTGCCAACACCAACACGGACAACATGGGTTCTACTGTTGTGTAATTCTTGCAAATCTTATCTCCAAAATTTTATCAGATCCCCGGGATGCCGGGTGCATGTGTAATCAGTATGATTATGCTCTTTGCTACTCAGTTTTAATTCAGTTAACAGTTTTAGCAACTCTGGCTAAATGTCGGGTTGCATTTCTATGCAAGTCCCCGAGTTGCATTTTTTATCCACTCATTCTCTTTGTCTCAGCTCTTACCTGCCACTTGTGGCTTTTTTGGTAGTCGAGTCACAAGATTTCAAAGTTTGAGTTTCAAATACTTAGCCACTTAGAAACATGCATGGTAACGCTACCCACCACTTAGCCGAAAAGAGACAACAAAAATAGAACAGAACACCCTACTCGGTTGCTATACCTCTCTTCTCCTTAGCAATTTTTCGTGTGCTCATTGACCTTTGGCTTGTTCTCTTGCTTGCCATGAAGCCGGGTTGCGGACAACAGCAGAGTCGAAGAGTTGGCCCTTGGGTTTAAACACATTACTGGATATGCTTATGAAATTCTAAGTAAAGCAACCGAGTAGACAAAAGTAAACAGGATAGAACAACACAGAACAAATTTGGACAAGGGCAGTCCCCGAGTTTGAATTCGGAGTGCCTACTAGAATTTTAACTCGGTTGAGGAGATACATACAACTTTTTGCTCATGAATGAAAACGGCGGAGTAGAGCTACATTCCAGGGGCGCTTAGATTCCTCCCCAGCTCTATCCGGCCTGTTCTTCTGGGGTGCTTGTGCGTCAACTAGGTAATAGGCATCATTGTGTAGAGCCTTGCTCATAATGAAAGGCCCTTCCCACGGAGGGGACAACTTGTGCATCCCGTCCCGTGCGTTGCACGAGCCTAAGGACCATGTCTCCTTCTCAGAAAACCCTTGGGTTTACTTTCCGGCTGTGATAACGCCTCAAGTTTTGCTGATAGACAGCTGAACATGACAGAGTTAACTCTCTTGCTTCTTCTAGCAGGTCAACGTCATTTTCTCTAGCTTCTCTCGCCTCCGCCTCAGTGTAGAGGGTTACTCGAGGTGAGTCATGCTCTAGGTCAGTGGGCAACACGGCCTCAGCTCCATATACCAGGAAGAATGGTGTGTATCCGGTTGATTGGTTAGGGGTAGTCCTTAGACTCCACAACACCGCCGGCAACTCTTCCAGCCAACAACCAGGGGTTCGCTGTAATGGCTCCATCAGCCTTGTCTTTATGCCGGATAGCACCATGCCATTTGCTCTCTCAACTTGCCCATTGGAGGCCGGATGCGCAACAGATGCAACATCTAGCCGGATCCTCTTCTCTTTGCAGAATCTTGTGAAAGCACCCTCGGCAAAGTTTGTGCCATTATCAGTGATGATGCTGTGCGGGTAGCCGTATCTCAGGATCACATCTTCAGGAAACTTACAGCAATGACTCCAGCACACTTCCGAATAGGCTTGACCTCAATCCACTTGGTGAACTTGTCAACCATGACCAAGATGTGAGTCATGTTGCCTCTAGCCGGCTTGAAAGGACTCACCATGTCCAAACACCAAACTGCAAATGGCCAAGTAATGGGAATGGTCTTCAACTCGGAAGATGGCATATGAATCTTACTTGCAAATCTTTGGCAGCCGTTGCGCTTTCTCACTATATCTTTAGCTTGTTTCAAGGCAGTGAGCCAAAGGAAACCATGCCGAAAAAACTTGTTGACCAAAGCCCGAGAAGAGGCGTGATGCCCGCATTCCCCCTGGTGTATCTCCACAAGAATTTCTTCTCCTTCCTCTGGCTCAACGCAGCGTTGCAGCACGCCAGTAGGACTCCTTCTGTGCAATACTTTGTTGAGGATAGTGTAGCCCTTGGATCTTCTCTGTATCTGTCTGGCTGTAACCTCGTCACTTGGCAAGGTGTCATCCGTTAGAAAGGATAATATGGGCAGAGCCCAACTCGGTGTCTCCCGTGTGGGAAACACTGGTTCGTCCACTTCCATTGGATCAACCACCAAGACCTCTTCTATGTTGGGGGCAGTGGCGAATTTACCATGCCTCCGCCCTGGGCACGTGCCCGGGCTCCATTCTGCGACATGCCTCGACCCCGGAGAGCTCCGACGGCGGCCAAGCTTGCTGGGCATGACAAGAATCGCAAGCGACGTTGAAAAAGACAGTTTTTCCGTAGATGGGCTGGATAGGAACTTCCCCTATCCCCTACTGGTCAGTCTTGTTGGGCCTTAGTAGCAGACCGCTGGCCTACCTAGTTTATTTGCTTCAAGTTGGCCCCACGTCGTTCTTGTTGACCTGTTGTTCGCTCGTGAATCGCTTGAGGTGTGTTGTTGGGCAATGGAGATTGCTATGTTAAACTTTTGCTGCCGATTCTTCAAAATTTTAGTACCGTAGGTCTGTAGCTAGTACCCGTGACATCAATATTTTGTACGTCTACCATGTGTGAAAAACTACGTTCTAAAAATTGTGGGAATAGTTGAATTTTTTGAGATTTGGTTCTTTTTAGACCAAATTGGATATTAAAAAAAAAAAGAAAAACATTGCTTGTTGTGTGCCCCGTCTTCGTAAAATCGCTAGCTTACCCACTGGTTGGGGGCGAGTCCTCGAGTCCCCGAGTACTGAGAAATGATCCCCTCGATGAATGCGACAGTCCCTGGGTTGAAGGGAGCAGTCCCCGAGTTCCAGGTGCCAGTCCCCGGGTTGGAGACGACAGTCCCCGGGTTCTCTTTTGCAGCCTCCTAGTCAATCTCCATTGGAACAGGTTCCTCTCCTGGCAGAGAAGGAACAAAGATAGACTCCGAGTTGGGGGATGGCTTGATGGATGGCTTTCTCAAATGCTCCAAGGCAATCCCAGCCGGGATGAACTGCCGAGAAGACCCCAACTTGGATAACTCATCAGCTGCATCATTTTCAGCTCGGTGTATATTATGGAACTCACACCCTTCAAAGAAGCCAGTCATGGTTTGCACCAGAAACCGATATGATGCCATGTTGGCATCCAAAGCATCCCAGGTGCCGGATACCTGTTGCACCACCAAATCCGAGTCGCCATAGCAGACGATACGCTGCACACCAATCTCCTTGGCTACCTTCAGGCCGTGTACCACGGCCTCATACTCGGCCACATTGTTAGATGCCTTGAAATGAATCTGCAGCACGTACTTGAGTTGATCTCGCTTGGGTGATGTAAGCACTACGCCAGCACCAAGGTCTTCCTTCACTTTGGAGCCATCAAAATGCATCTTCCAGTAGTTGGTTTCCGGCAAGGGAGGCTCATACTGCATCTCGGCCCAGTCCACCAAGAAATCTGCTAGAGTTTGTGACTTGATCGCTTCTCTTCTCGCGTACAAAGGAGTGTACGCGGCTAGCTCGATTGCCCACTTGGCTACTCGGCCGCTTGCTTCCTTGTTGCCCATGATCTCCGAGATGGGAGCAGTACTCACCACCGTGATGGGATGCTCTTGGAAATAGTGCTTCAGCTTCTTGGCACCCAGGTACACGCCGTACGTCATCTTCTGATAGTGCGGGTAGTTCTGCTTGGAGCTAGATAGCACCTCACTGAGATAGTACACTAGTCGTTGCACAGTCTTGCCTTCCTCTTCTCTTTCCACCACTATCACCACGCTGACTACCCGGTTGGTTGCTGCGATGTACATCAACATTGGCTCTTTGGGTAGAGGGCTAGCCAAGATGGGAGCGCTACCCAACATGGTCTTCAGCTCCTTGAATGCCACATCAGCTTGTCGTGTCCAGACAAACTTTTCACTCTTCTTCATGAGTTGGTAAAGAGGCGAGGCCTTCTCGCCCATTCTGCCCAGGAAGCGGCTCAGAGAAGCCAGACATCCGGTGAACTTCTGCACATCCTTCAGTGATCTCGGCAAAGACATGCTCTCTATAGCTTTTATCTTTGAAGGATTGGCTTCAATGCCCCGACTGAATACCAAGAAGCCGAGTAACTTGCCAGCCGGGACGCCAAAGGTGCATTTAGTCGGATTCAACTTCATCCTGTACTTGCGCAAGTTAGCAAATGTTTCCTCAAGATCACTAAGCAGAGTATGTGTTTTATTCATTTTGATGACAATGCCATCTACGTAAACCTGCACATTCTTGCCAATTTGATCATGCAAGCATTTCTGCATGCATCTCTGATAGGTAGCCCCAGCATTCCGCAACCCAAAGCACATGACATGATAGCAATAATCCCCGTACGGGGTAATAAAGGCAGTTTTTATTTGATCATCCGGATTGAGAGCTATCTGATGGAAGCAAGAGTAGGCATCAATGAAAGACAATAGTTCAGACCCGGCAGTGGAATCTATCACCTGATCTATGCGGGGTAGCGGGAATGGATCCTTGGGGCAGGCCTTGTTTAGGTCGGCGTAGTCCACGCACATGCGCCATGCAGTATTGGCCTTGGGGTCCTCCTTCTTCTCAACCATAACCGGGTTGGCTAGCCAATCCGGATGCAGTACCTCCATGATAAATCCACTGATTAGCAACTTGGTGATCTGATCACCGATGGCTTTTCTCCTCTCATCACCAAAGCGGCGCATAGCCTGCTTCACTGGTTTGGCGTCATGCCGCACATGTAGCGAGTGCTCAACCAACTCCCTCGGGACACCCGGAAGATCCTCATTGGACCATGCAAAGACGTCCCGATTCTCACGGAGGAAGTGGATGAGCTTGCTTTCCTATTTCTCTCCCAACCCGGCGCCAATGATGGCAACACGGTCTAGGAACTCAGGATCGACCTGGACCTTCTTTGTATCCTTGGACACCTGGAAAGCCGTTCCGTACTGAGAACTCGGCATGCCAGGCGCACCGACTTGCGCTGCTTGAGCCATAGCCACCACCTCGTGTATCTTCTTCTTCTCGGCAGCAATGACCAAGGACTCCGCCAGCAGAGATCCAGCAGAGGCACACTCCAAGGAACGCTTGTAATCACCCGAGATGGTGATGACTCCATTGGGACCAGGTATCTTCATCTTCAGGTAGGATGCATGGGTTGAGGCCATGAACTTGGAGAGGGCAGGCCTACCGAGTAATGCGTGGTAGGGGCTCTGAAGATCAACCACTTCAAACTGCAGGCACTCGGTGCGGCAGTTCTCCCTGGTGCCGAATAGAACATCAACCCAGATGCGGCCGATTGGAGCACAAGATACTCCCGGCACAATGCCATGGAAAGTGGTCCTGCTGGGTAGCAGCATGTTCTCGGCAAGTCCGAGCTTCTCCAGTGTATCCCGGTACATGATGTTGATGCTGCTGCAGTTATCGATCAGCACCTTGCTGAACCTGACATTCTTCTGGGTACCCAAGAAAGTGGGATCCCCCACCAGAGCATAGGTACCCGGATTGGGCATCACCTTGGGATGATCAGCTCTGGACCAAGTAACCTCTTGGTCGCACCAGTGCAGGTAGTGAGGCACAGCCGGGATCACTGCATTTACCTCCATCGCACGCATGTGCAATGACTGCTTGTCGTCTGGCTCGGTGGTGAAGACCATGTAGCTCTCATGGTGCTCCTGGTACTGGTTGCGGTCTCCACCACCATTGTTGTCGTTGTCGTTGTTGTTGTTGTTGTTGTTGTTGTTGTTGTTCCTGTTGTTGTTGTTGTTGTTGTTGAAGTTGCGGTTGCTGTTGTTGTTGTAGTTGCGGTTGTTGTTGTTGTTGTAGTTGCGGTTGGCTCCCTGAGCCACTTGGTTCACATTCTCCCTTCTCGGATTCACTGCAGGCCTGGGAGTTGCTGCCTGAATAGGCTGCACATTGGCATTCGCAAACAGCAGAGGAGGAGGAGGGGGCAGCTGACCAACGTCTTCATCCTTGATGTGGTTCCACCAGCTGCACTGCCGGGTAGTGTGATTGGCTGGCCTACTCGGATGCCGAGTATGGAAGCTGCATGGCCCAACCTTCATGTTCTCAAAGATAAAACTCGGAGCACCTCCTGAATCCGGGTTGCCGCTACCCTGCTGGGGAGCATTGTACAGCTTCTTGATGCCTTGGCCCTGATTCTGGTTCTGCCCGTATTGGGCTCCAGCAGTTTTTTGCCTTTGGCTACTCCCAGCAGCCGCAGGGCCTTGGATCACAGCATTCACCTCCTCGGGATCATACCGAGTATCAATGCGGTCACCTCTGCGCTTGTTTCTGAAGTCTTTGCGTCTGATGTTGTCATGGTGCTTCCTTCTCGGCTCGAATGCATCGAGCAGAGGCTGAGTGGGGTCTCCGAGTGCATACATATCAGCAATCTTGATTGTCTCGGCGAGCGTACTCGGCATCTCTCTCTGCAGCTTCTGCCACAACATGCTGCCATGCCTGCAGCCTTGAGCGAACTAGGCGATTTCCTGTGGCTCATTCACACCCTCACAGGTGTTCCTCAGTGTGCTCCACCGAGTAAGGTACTCGCGGTCAGTTTCCTCTTCTCGCTGCTTGCAAGCAGGCAGTTGTTGCGGCCTATGCGGCCTCTTGTACGTGCTGGTGAAGTTGCTGATGAAGGCTTCCGAGAAGTCCAGCCAGCAGTTGATGCTGTCTCTAGGCAAGTTGTTGAGCCAAATCCGAGCAGGGCCCTCCAGCATCTGCGGAACATACCGCACTGCCCATCTCCTGTTGCCGCCTGCAATGTGCACAGCGGTAACGTAGTCACTCAGCCAGTCTTCCGGCTTGGTGCTGCAATCATAGCACTTGGTCCCTCTAGCGAGCTGAAACTGTTTCACGGAGGGCTCCTCCATGATGCGGCGACCAAAGCAGTTTGGGCCAGGTGGCCCCTTGTTCTCGAGCTGCGCAGACCGATTGATCCGGTCCAACTTGTACCTTGCATCGCTGGGCTCCAGCATGCGGTCACCCAAACGATCAGTGACATCTCTTGGGTCAGCATACCCGGCTAGCCCCATCGCCGAGTACCCATCATCATAGCGATCTTGCGGCGCAGGTCCGGGTTGAGCCACCGGGTTGGCTGCTGCCTCAACCACTTGCGGCTGCACAGCTGCTGGCTGCCGCACCCTTGGCTGAACCGGGTTGGCGGCACGCTGCCGTGATGTTCCTGCATGGTTTCCTCCTTGCCCCTTGCTGTGAGCTTTATTGGCTTGATAGCCTGCTCCTGCAGAGTTGTGTTTCTGACCGGGCTGCCGCGGCACAGCGTGCTGTTTTGCAGCGACAACCGGGTCGTACACCTGCATCTGTTTGTTCTTCCCAGAGTTCACACTCTGGTCCCTCCCATTGCCAGGAAGCGGCGATGAGGCCTGATCCATAGATCTGACCGCATGCGAGTGCACAACCTGAGAAGCGCCAGCACCCTGATTGGCTTTCCGGAACTCCTCATTCTGCCTGGCGGCCACTAGCACTAGCTCATTGAGTCTATCCTGCTGCCTAGCGCGCGCGTCGCCAGCGAGATGCGGCAACTCAGCAGCCACTGCCTCTGCAGCCCTAAGAGTTTTGGCGGGGGTGCTGTAATTGGGCCTAGTAGCAGTGTTCAAACTAGCAGTTTGGCTAGCAGCCCTACCATCTCTATCCAGCTCAGCGCCTAAGTTGCGACGGATAGCGCCTAACTTGCTAGGCAGCCTAGAAACAGGAGTAAAGAAATGCGCTCTGTTGTACTCTTTTTGATCTAGGTTAATCTCAAGCCTAACCTTCTCCAGCTCCTGGGACTCCGCGAGTAGCGCTAGACGCTGCTGCTCGAGTTGCACCCCAAGGCGGCGAGTTCCACCTCGTTAGCTCGTGGCACGCCCAGCTGCACGGTAGCATCTCCGCGAGCAGCTGGTATCGCCGTAGACATGGAAGGAGCCACGTACCCCGGAATGTTGTGGGGCATGTCGTAGGGCTTGTGAACCCTTGCGCCAGCAGGTTCCTCAATGACTCCCGCGGTAGCATCCGCGCCTTTCCCGGCATCGTTAGCCGGGCCTGTCATCATCACCTCCACGCTGTCCGCAGAGCAGCCAGAAGGCTTCCCGCGGGCAGCGAGTAGAGCAGGAGGATCTTCCGCGACGAGCACCCTCCTCTGGGAACTCGCGGATGACGGTGGTGGCGACGTAGACCAGATGCGCGCCGAAGAAAAGCACCGAGCCACCTGCCGGCACGGGCCTGCCACCGAAATCGCCGGCGTTGTCGGTGACGAAGTCGAAGGAGCCGAATCTGTGGACAAGGCCACAGACTACGCGCTCCCCCGAAGCAGAAACGGGTCCCGTCCGAATATGAACCCAGCCAGCGCCGCTGCTGGCCCCACGGTGGGCGCCAACTGTCGTGGGATGGAGAAGACAGATGCCATGGGATGGCTAAAGTGTTGGGGCCGATGGGCGCTGGAGGTATCCGGGGAGGGATCGCACGGCGAGTAGCCGCGCTCAGGTAAGAATATCACTGCAAACAACAAGAACTGCCCAGGTTCGGGGCCATCGTGTGGAGGTAACACCCCTACTCCTGCCTATCTCTCTGTATGTATAATCTCCGAGTAGCCATAGTACAAGTTTGCCTCTTGGCCGAGTAGCCACTCGGGTGTTCTCTCTTGCTCTAGTGCTGGTCCTTGCAATAAATGCGAACTGAGGCAACGTCCCTCGCGCAGGAGGGGGCAGGGCACCTTATATACTGGTACCCAGCCGAATAAACAAAGACTATAAGTACAACTTGATGGGACACGCCTACTGCAGGACAGCGCACGCCTCCGGCTTCTCGCTGACGCGGGTGCGGGAAGTCGCCGCGTCGTTCGGCAGATGGGACCTGTCCACCCTGTCAGTCACATAGAGTAGGCCCCTAGACATGTCATGTCCCCTCTGTCAGTGACATGACTCGACAGACGCCTACCTCACTGTAGCCACGCCGTAGCGCGGATAATCATGCGCTCCGTAAGTTGAACCGCACGCCGGTACGGACACAGGATACGCGGGATCTTGTCAGAACGGCTCCATTGACTTCTTGCCCGGGTAGGATCGCAGCCCATCTACCCGGACCACCTGACCGCTACCCGAACGAATACAATCTTCCTTAATATCTTCTCTTGGCCTTCAGTACTTATGACCGGATAGAGACTACCGGGTAGAAGGTACTCGGGTAGCCATCAACCCGTCCAACAGTACTCTGATCTTCGCCTTTACCACTTTCCTTACCCCTACTCGGGGGTAGCCCCCCGACAGCATCCACATTGCCAGCCTGAGGAGCAATGTTGTATCTGAACAGGAGAAGGAGGATATTGTAGGAACGCTTGAGATCCTTGTTGGTGCCAACACTTGACATTTTGCAATAGAGAGAAAAGCTAACCTCCTCTGGTTGTATGCAACACTGTGAACATGCATCCTCTTTCCCAAGTTGTCACCATGGAGAGGATAACCAAGAAGCTCTGGCAGCTTCAAGATAGAAGACTCGCACTTGAGGCCACCAGTCGTCCATGTCAAAGATTTTTCCTCATCCTCCCCAAAGGTAACAGTAGCAAAGAACTGTTGGACAGCCTTGACGTTGCAATCCTGCTGAATGCCAACAAGCCTTTCGAGGCCAAGCTTCTTTGTCACCCAAATAGCTTCACTGAAATAGGACTTACTGCCCAGAGCCTCTAAGTTGAGAACCTTTTGCTCACAAACTGGATGATGCAGCGTGTCATAGAACTATGTCTGAATGAGCTCATGTTCCTTCCTCCAATAAAAAGGGTTTTTAGAACTGTGAGCCATGGTGAAGAAAGGCTGCACCCTCATTGCCCTATACTCACTTTTGCTCATGACCTTCAAAGTGGTGATGCAATCAAACCAGTCCTTCTTAGCCAATTGTTGCCTTTGATTCTCAGTAATAGCATCTTCTCTACCTTGTTCTTGCCTCAAGGCCCTTCTCTGAATCTGAGTCCCCATCTCTGGATAGGTGACTAGATAGTTCTGTGCATGAGCACGGTAAGGACGTTGCTTTCTTGGTTGAAGGTTAGGGTTGGAGGAGGAGACCTTGCTCCTTTTCCCTGAAAACAACCAAATAGCAAGAAGAATAGAGAATAGGTAAGAATGCATGACCGAGAACCAAATATAAAAACTAGCAAGATATATTGGGCATCAAATTGAGGATTCTGCATCGGATTCTCCGGCCTCAGGGGCGGAATCTCCGGCCTACCGGAGTCTTCGGTGCTGAAGACTGGAGTCTCCGGCCCTGCGGTAGAGACTTCAGATGCAGATCCAAAAACTTGCTACTCACTATCTCTACATGGTTTCTAAGATGAACATTTTTGCCTAATGTGATTTCTACCAAGAGGGAGTAGGAACTACATCTCAAAACAAACACATCTAGGTCAAACCTAGAGATAGAGAGAGATGGAGGTACCATGGTCCTTCATGGAGGTGCTACAAGTGGGAGAGAAGAGAGTCCCTCACGTGGAGAAGTGGAGGAGGCCTGGTGACGGTGGATTCCGGCGGCGAGGAGCAGCCGGAGAGGACTTTGGAGAGGCGGCGGCGGCGCATGAGAGAATGGGGTCGGGGTGGATGGGAAGTTGTGAGCAACCCCCACCCCAATCCCCTTTTTACTATGCGGAAACCACCTAGGTCGGAATCTCTGGCCTAAACCCCAGAGTCTCCGGTGTACCGGAGATTCCATGTTTAGGGCAGAGACTTTGGCCAGACCAGGGTCTCCGGTGTTGTACCCTAGAGTCTTCGGCCCCATCTCTCCAAAAATCCGAGAAACTTGTTTGGGACATGCATGTGGCTATGTAATATTGGTTTTTAGGGAATTTTGGCTTGGGATAAGAAACACAAACTAGAATGGTACTTCACACTAAAAGACTTGCAAGATCCAATCGATTAAAACCCAAGATTGAGCGTGTTTTCCATGAAACCAACCAACTCAAAAGAAAGCGAATAAAATCCAAATAACACCCAACTAAGAACCAACTCTTCAAGAGAAGAGGTTGGTGGCCTAAGCCACCATGTAAGATATTATGGTATGACACAGCGAAGATATATCTTGGGTGCATTGTCAATTGTCAACATTTTAGCTCACAATTCAACATTAGAAATAGATAGATAACAAATAATTTTTTCTTTGGGCATAATGGGGGGAGGGAGAACCCAATGTGTCAGGATAACACTCCCTCTATGTCCATGCCTACACCTAAACCCAAAAACATAGTCAACTATAGGCATGTGTGCAAGATCCTCAAGTCAAACTCCTTGAATCGATGATATTTATCTCATTCCTCAAATACATGAATCTTGAATCATCTAGAGGCTTTGTGAATATGTCCCCGAGATTATCCTTGGTTCGGACATAGGCTAGCTCAATATCACCTCTTGCCACATGATCCCAAATGAAATGAGGACGAATCTCAATATAATTCGTCCTTGTGTGGTGCACGGGGTTGTAGGCGATCTTGATGGCACTCTCATTGTAACATAAGAGAGACACCTTATCCAAGTGAACATCATACTCTTTGAGGGTTTGCCTCATCCATAGCAATTGGGTGCAAGCACTAGCGGCCGCCACATACTAAGCTTCGGCAGTGGAGAGAGGTATACAATTTTTCTTCTTGGAAGACCAACTCACCAAAGGCCTACCAATAAATTAGCAAGCCCCAGAAGTTGATTTCCTATCATCTTGAGCACAGGCCCAATCCGAGGTTGTGTACCCCTTGAGAGAAAATTGCCCCCCCCCCCCTTCGGTACCACAAACCAAATCTTGAGCAATGAACCAAATATAGAAAGATCCTATGGACCGCCATCAAATGGCTTTCCTTAGGAGGCTCTTGATACCTTGCACACACTCCTAACTCAACACAATATCGGGCCTAGATTCACAAAGATAAAGCAAAGAACTAATCATAGAACGATACAACTTTTGGTTACTGTCCGGATTGCGCTTGAGATGGAATTTGGTTTGCATTGGAGAGACCTTCTCTTTAACACCTTGGAAGTTAAACCTCTTGAGCATGTCTTGGGTATACATGGCTTGAGAAATGAAATTCCCACGAGCCAATTGCTTGATCTCAATACCAAGAAAGAATTTTATCTCTCCCATCATAGAAATCTCAGACCTGTCAGTCATAAGGTTTGAAAATCATCATTCAAAGCATTGTTAATTGAGCCAAAGATAATATCATCCACGTAGAGTTGGCTTATGAAAAGCTCTCATTTTACCCTTTTTGTAAAAAGGGTGGGATCGATTTGGCCAACTTCAAACCCACGGTCTTGCAACAACTCTCTAAGGTGCTCATACCACGCACGTGGTGCTTGTTTAAGTCCATATAGAGCCTTAGAGATCTTGTTGACATGGTTAGGGAAGTTGGGGTTCTCAAACCCCGGAGGTTTCTTAACATATACATCCTATTTTAATGGACCATTTGGAAAAGCATTTTTGACATCCATTTGTTGAAATTTAAAGTTATGTGAAGATGCATATGCAAGAAGGATACAGATGGACTCAAGGTGAGCCACGGGAGCATAGGTTTCATCAAAGTCAATGCATTCCAATTGAGT
The DNA here is from genome assembly GCA_028641055.1 of Alopecurus myosuroides. Lineage (NCBI taxonomy): Eukaryota > Viridiplantae > Streptophyta > Magnoliopsida > Poales > Poaceae > Alopecurus > Alopecurus myosuroides. The sequence goes on along the minus strand of CM054060.1, from coordinate 300,993,005 downwards.
GTAGCCTTGAGCCACCGATCTTGCCTTGTTCCTCACAACAATACCATGCCCATCTTGCTTGTTCTTGAATATCCACTTAGTTTCAATAACATTGTGGCAATCTTTTGTCTTCTCAACTAGCTTCCAAACCTTATTGCACTCAAAGTTATTGTTCTCGTCATGCATAGCTTCCGACCAATCCGAATCCTCAAGATCCTCAAACACTTTCTTTGGTTCCACCATGGATATGTGAGCTTGATGCTCACTAAAGCTTTCCAATTGAGCTCTTGTTTATCTCTTGTTTTGCACATCACTCAACACCTTATCATCAGAGGCGTTAATACACTTCAAGTCTTTTACAATCCTTTGAGTACAACGGGCTTCGATCTCCTCATTATTGCAAGGAGGAATCACTTGATCATCTTGACCATTTGGGTCCCCGTCTTGACCGAAACGTTGGCCTTGATCATCATCTTGACTCACTTTAACAATAGAATAAGAAGGTGAAGAAGTTTGATCTTGGCCTTGACCTTGGCTACCTTGAATCATAGGAGTGCTTGGTTCTTGCGTGGAAACTTGTTCAACAATAGGAGGGTCTTGAACTTGTTCTTGGGTTGGTGCATCACTTGCTCCCTTGGCATGATCTTCCAATGTATAGGGGGAATCCACTTGAGTAGAGCATAGTCCTTCTCGAGTCATCAGAAGGTGTCCCTCAATGGGGCAGAAAAATCCCACACACATTCTTCCTATGGCTTCTTGAGGAATTTCAACACACGTCAGAAACACGAAATTACCCCACTTGGGAGCCATCATTTTATTCGAACACCACACTACTATATTCAATGACAATCTGTGAGGCTTTGTCAAAGACTCTATAAGTGTGGGATTCAGCACCATAACCGACAAATGTGCCCTCAATGGTTTTAGCTTGGAATTTAGACAAACAAACACCTTTTACCAAATAGAAACACTTACAACTGAAGGCACGAAAGTAGGAGATATTTGGTTTGTTGCCGGTGAGAATCTTATATGGATTCTTCATTAATCCCTTGCGTATGTAGAGCCGGTTAGATGAGTGACAAGCGGTGGAGCTGGCTTCGGCCCAAAGATATTAGGGTGAATTAAACTCCGCCAACATGGTCCTAGCCATATCTAAGAGTGTCTGGTTCTTCCTCTTGGCTACACCAATTTCTTGAGGGGTATATGCAGAGGAATATTCATGAAGAATACCCTATTCACTAAGGAACTCATTAAGGGTGTAGTTCTTAAACTCGTAGCCATTATCACTCTGAATAGCCAAGATAGGAAGATTGTGTTGACGTTGCACTTGGTTGGAGAAGTCAATGGCAGCTTGTTGAGTCTCACTCTTGAACTTGAAGAAATAGACCCAAGTATATCTTGAATAGTCATCCACAATCACCAAGCAATACTTCTTTCCTCCAAGACTTGCCTCGGGCATGGCACCAAAGAGATTAACATAGAGGAGCTCCAAGATCCTCTTTGATGAAATAATTGTCTTGCTTGGATGCGAAGAATCGTGCATCTTGACTTCAACACAATCCCTACAAACACGATCGTTGGTAAAGAAAACATTTTCTTTTAGTCTGAGGATCTGGACACCCTTGTGAATACTTTACAAAGTTCTAATGTTGACATGGGATAAGAGACGATGCCACAACCACCCCACGTCGGCCTTACCAAAGAGACACGTCGTTTGAGTGTTGGTTGACTCCGAAAAGTCTACCACATACAACTCAATTTCGACATGTCCAACGTAAGCAAAATCGAGAGACTTGCTCCACATAATGAACACCTTGCTAGGATCAAAGAAGATGGAAAACCCCATCTTCCCTGAAGCACAAACTGAAATCAAATTGAAGCCAAGGGATTCGACAAGCATGACATTTTCAAGGGTGATATTAGGAGCAACAACCACCTTGCCAAAACCCTTTACCTCAGATATTGACTTATATCCATAAATGAAGGTTGCTTGATTTATATTTGGTCTCATCTCCATCATAAGTGCCTCGCTTCCAGTCATATGACTTGTACACCCACTATCGAGTAATCCATTTTGATCCACTAGAAGCATAGCTCTACAAGAAATCATTGACTTGAGTTAGGACCCGAGGAGGGTCCTCTTATGTTATCAACAAGGGTCTTTGGAACCCAAATAGAGTAATCAATGAAACCCTCAATAATACCAACATATTTAGCTTGCACAAAACCATAATAATTAAAAAAATAAGAAATGGTGTGGATTTTTAGTTCCCGCGGAGTTGCGACGAGTAGTGTTGTCCCTAATGATAATACCACTCGCACAAACATTCTTCTTTGCTTGTGCGGGCTTGTCCTTGTTCTTGTTCTTATTATTTTTTCTCTTGGGAACATAGCCAAGACCTTGCTTGCAATTTTGTGGTCTAGGAGCAACCACTTGTGGATTTGGCTTTGGAGCCACAACCTTCTCAACACTAGGGCCCTTGCCCTTTATTCTTGCTAGCTCTTCCTTTAACCTAGCATTCTCCTCAATAATATTTGCATGATCACAAGAAGAAGTAGAATCACTAGGCACATTTAATTGATCAAGTTGAGTTTGAAGTTTTTCACGAGACTTGTTGAGGGTGGAGTGTTCACTCTCCAAAGCCTTGTGAGCCTCGGTGAACTTCTCTAACTCCTCGGTTGGTTTTTCATGAACAACCCCAAACTCAATCCCTTTTATATTTAGAAATTGCATGGTCACATTCTTTAGTGAGCTTAGAAATTAACTCATTATATGACTCTTCAATATTTTCAAGTTTCTCCTCAAGAGATACTCTAAGCTCATGTCCCTCCTCAAGAGCACTTGAGAGGGAACCCTTTTCAATGAAATATTCTCTCTAGATTTCACACTTCTTCTCAAGAGCCTCTTGGGCCTCTCCCAATTGACTCATGAGAAGATCAAAGTACCTCTTGGTCTCACCTTGCAAGTTAGTCATAAATAGACTCAAAGAGGCAATTTCATCTTCAACACTAGGACTAGCAAGTTTATTTGTTTCACTTTGAGTCTTAGTGGTGGAGGAATATGATACCTCGGTGGCCTTTTCCCTGGATCACTTCGTGGAGTGTTGAGGAAGGTTCTCATTGGGGGATTCAAAGAGTGATGGGATGATGAAGATGCAATAGAAATAGCGGCCACTTCACTTGTTGTTTCTTCTTTTTTCTTCATCACCGAAATCATACTCTTCTCGAGTCACTGGCACATATCTTGATGATGATTTCTTGTTGAAGAGTTTCTTCCTAAAGGGAGGCTTCTTGTTGGGGAGCTTTGGCTTATCCTTGAGGAGAAGCTTTCCTCCATGGCTTTACCTATTCTCAAAGGGGCACTCGGCAACAAAGTGATACTTGTCTTGACAATTGAAACAAGCTCTCACTTTTTGAGTCCCTTCTTTGCCATTGCTTGATTTGGTCTTCTCCTCAATATATGCCCTGGCCTTGGGAGGGTTCTTCCAAAACTTTTGCATCGCAAGAGAAATGTAGTCCTTACGCACGGGATTATATTCTTGATTGTTAGCGGAGACAAGTTCTCTCCCAAAGCAACCTATTTTTGTTGATCCACCATCTTGGTCACAACCTTCGCCTTAAAAGAAATGGAGGCTCCTTTGTGCATTCCAATAGCATGAGCACGAGCGTAATGAGCAAGCTTTGTTTGAACTTGGAAGGAGGCCATCTCTTCCATCACCTCGGTTGAGGTCATGAGGTGATATTTGTGTATTCCTTGAAGGCTATTCAAGTCCACGGGCTCAAATGTAATGAGAGCACTCACGTACTTTATCTTGATACAAGAATCATTCACATAAGTGGCACCAAGACCACTAAAGGCGGTGGCAAGGGTCTTGAGTCTCCGGTACATGTCCTCATGGCTCTCACCATCAAGCATATAGAACCCTTAGGCCTCATTGCTCAAGGTATCATACTTATTACTCTTCATGCTTTCATTCCCCTCAAACATGGTGATAAGAGCATCCCACGTTTCTTTGGCAATGGAGTGATACGTCTCAAACGTATCTAAAATTTCTGATGTTCCATGTTGTTTTCATGCTATATGCTACATGTTTCCTATACACTTTATGTCATTCTTATGGATTTCCTGGGACTAACCTATTGCCAAGATGCCACAAAGCCAATTCTTGTTTGTTATTTTTTGTTTCGGAAAAGTTGTTCTGGAAATATTCTCGTAATCTGACGAAACAAAATCCCAGGGTCTTAGAAATTTGTCATGTACACGGAGTCCGGAGGGGGCCCAGAGGGGGGCCCTGGAGGGCCCACACCATAGGGCGGCACGCCACCCCTGGCCACCCACCGACGTTGTCCTCTCGTCTATTTAAGCTCCTCCATGGGTTAACCCTAAATACCCCAGCTATTTTCCACCAAAAGTTTTGCAGCCACCGTCATCATAAACCCTAGTTCGGGAGGGTTCTGAAGCTCTCCCCGGCACCCTGCCAAGAGGGCATCACTGGAGGGCTCTTCATCACCATGCCTGCCTCCGGAGTGATGTGTGAGTAGTTCATCCTTGGACTACGGGTCCATAGTAGTAGCTAGATGGTTGTTCTCTCCTCTCTATGCCTCATGTTTAGATTTTTTTTAGATCTTGTGAGCTGCCTAACATGATCAAGATCATCTTATTGTAATTCTAGATGTTGGGTTTGCTGGGATCCGATGAATATTGAATGCTATGTCTAATGATTATCAATCTATCATGTTTATTTTATTTATGATATTGCATGCTCTCCATTACTACTAGATGCTTTGGCCAAGTTGATGCTTGTAACTCCAAGAGGGGGTATTTATGCTCAATATTGGGTTCATGCCTCCCTTTCACTCACGCTCGAGTCACAGAAACGTAACGGGTGGGGGATGTGTTGTTGCTATTAGGGAGAAAACAACGATGTTTACATTGTTTACGTTACACACTTTGTTTAATGCAATTATCAGTTGCTTGCAACTTAATACCCGAGGTTTGATTGGATGACGCTCTAAGGGTGGATTATTAGTCATATGTGCGGTTGGATAACGGTCTATGAATTATGTTGTAATGCCCGCATGAATCACATAGTAATCATCATGTCATGCATATGCACTATGGTGCAGCCTTTATATCTGTCAATTGCCGACCTGTAATTTGTTTACCCAGCATGTTATCTATCTTTTATGGAGAGATACCACTAGTGAACTGGGACCCCAGTCCATTTCTTTACACTGATAATACAACCACTACAACCATTGTTTTCTTACTGCAATTACGGTTTTCCTCTCATTCATTTCCATCACTGTTCTCTTTCATCTACTACAAACAAGTACCGTTTTCCACACTATACGTATAATCCTTTGTTTTCAGCAAAAACGGTGAGATTGACAACCTCACTGCTTCGTTGGGGCAACGTAACTTGATTGTGTTGTGTAGATTCCACGTTGCTGCTGAACCGGTAGTGTGATGCGTGTGATCACACGTTCATTGGAAGACCCCAAGAGGAAGGTATGAAGAGTGCAGTGGCAAGTTTCCCTCAGAAAGAAACCAAGGTTGAATCGACCAGTAGGAGGAAGGAGTAACTTTAGAAGGTTCAAGCACCTGAGGTGGCAGGACGCACTACCAGTTGAGATGCAACGTGAAACCTACACAACACAATCAAATCACTTTTCCCCCATCGAAGCAGTGAGGTTGTCAATCTCACCGGTTTTGCTGAAAGCTTAAACGTATGGTGTGGAAAACAGTAGGAGAACAGTATGAAAGCAGTAGTAACAATATGAAAGCAATAGGTGTTTTATTCAGTATGAGGAAAAATGACCGGGGTCCAGAGTTCACTCGTGGTGTCTCTCCGTGAAAGATTAATAACATGTGTGGTGAACAAATTGCAGCTGGGCAATTGACGAAAATGAAGGCTGCATCGTAGTGCATATGCAAGACATAAATATTACTATGTGATTCATGCGGGCATTACAACAAAATACATAGACCGTCATCCAACTGCATCTATGACTAATAATCCACCCTCCGAATATCATCCGATCAAACGTTGGGTATTAAGGTGCAAGCAACAGATAATTGCAGTAAGCAAAGTGTTTAATGTAAACAATAACATCATCCTTAGACAAAGCATTGTTATTTTCTCCCTAATGGCAACATCACATCCTCCATCCGTCACGTTTCTGTCACTCGAGCACAGATGCAAATGAGGCATGAACCCACTATCGAGCATAAATACTCCCTCTTGGAGTTACTAGCATCTACTTGGCCAGAGCATCTACTAATAACTGAGAGCATGCAAGATCATAAATAACATATGCATGAAGATAACATGATAGATTGATAATCAGAAGACATAGCATTCAACATTCATCAGATCCCAGCAAACACAACAAGTAGCATTACATAAAGATGATCTTGATCGTGTTAGGCAGCTCACAAGATCTAAACATGAGGCACAAAGTGGAGAGACCAACCATCTAGTTACTGCTATGGACACGTAGTCCAGGTATGAACTACTTACACATCACTTCGGAGGAGTGCATGGTGCTGTAGACCCCTCCAGTCATGAATTCCCCTTTCGGCAGGGTGCCGGGGAGACCTCCAGAACCCTCCCGATCTCGAGATGACGATGACGAAGGCCTCAGGTATTTTTCGGGACGAAGTGGAATATATTTAGGGTTTACGTCTCGGGAGGTATAAATAGGCGAAAGAGCAAAGGCGGTCATAGGGGGCGCGCCGCCCTATGGTGTGGGCCCCCCGAGGCCCCCCTCGGGTCTCTTCGGGACTCCGTGGAACCTTTGGGAATTCTAAGATTTCCGGGCTTCGAATTTTCCAATTCCGAGAATATTTCCAGAACAACTTTTCTGAAACTAAAAACAACAGTAAACAGGGAACTGGCTCTATGGCACTTGTCAATAGGTTAGTCCGAAAAATCGATAAAAATGACATAAAGTGTATAACAAACATGTGGGAAACAACAAGAAAAAAACATGGAACATCATAAATTAAGGATACGTTTATGATGTATCAACAACCCCAAGCTTAGCTCCTACTCGTCCTCAAGTAGGTAAACGATAAAAACACATAATTTCATAGGTGACATGCTACCAACATAAACTTGATCATCAATAATGTAAAAGCATATGTATGCTGAGATCATAGAATTTTAACACAAGCATGATAATAGAACTTTAATAATAAAGCATAGCAATAACCTTGCACCATAAGAAGTAACACAAATAAAAGATCATGAATAACAATGCAACAAAAGATATACGTTTGTTTAAAGTATAGAGAAAACATGGCAAAGTGATATTTCGCTAGTCCTTAAGAGTGGGACAAAACATAAATGCCAGGACACCTTTAATGTTCATGAGGAAGACTAGAACAAATAATTAGAGAACAAGCAATAACACATCATGAATCAATTAATAATGTTTCTGGGACAAATGCACATAAAACTCAAAATGGCAACTATGCTCTCTCAATTGTGCATAAAGTTAGAAGATGGAGACTCAACATAAAAGTAAAAGAAAGGCCCTTCATAGAGGGAAGAAAGGATCACTCATGTGCTACATGTTTTATTTTATTAAACAGAGAAAAAGCTTAACACTCCTCCCATCCATCTTACACAAACCATGGCTAACCGAATCCTTGGGTGCATGCCAACAATCACATACCGTGGAGGAGTGTCTATATTTTAAGAGAGGTGTATGCTAATGTCAACGAATGGTAAACATAAAATACAGTACGTCACAAGCCAACTAGACTTCACAATAGCGACTCACATAGAAGGAAGCATCTGGGTAGAAGGTCACCCCTCCTTCTCTTTTGTTTACACAATTATGTTTTGACTCATAAATCAGGGGGAAAATAGTGAAGAGAACTTGTTTGTATTAATTTGGGGCTGGGCACCCCGCTGCCAGCTCTTCTATCAATTGGATAAGCGGATGAAGCCACTAGTCCAGGGTGTGAAATCCAATCAACAAGTGAGATAAATATTCTCTATTTACGTCCTCATGAGCAAAATAGGAACACAAAACATGAGTAATTTGAAAGTTTTAAATGTAGCACATGAGCAATTTACTTGGAGTGGCAGTTAAATACCACATGTAGGTAGGTATGGTGGACACAATGGGAAAACTTTGGTTTTTGGGAGTTGGATGCACGAGTAGAGCTCATACTCAGTATAGGTGGAGGCTAGCAAAAGACTGGGAGCGACAAATCAAGATTGCACAAGAGCCATAATCATGCATAGCGACATAAACATCATTAATCAAAGCATAAGTGGTACCACAAGTTCAAAAAGTAAATGACCATGGAGGCTATAATTGATCGGTTCATAGTCATAAACATGGTTTGAGCATGCGCCAAGTCAATCAAATAAAACATTCAAAGGAGAATATCAGAAATGTATGCTTCAATATGACAAGAACAACTCATGATTCTTTCATTAAACACTCTCAGATATTTGAGTCTAATCATTCTACTCAATAACCACAAGGATTTAGAACTAAAATAACATCTAGCATGATATGAGAAATTCTAGCCGCAGTCTATACAAGCTTCTACTTGCACCGTTAAAAGTTCTACTTCAAGCAGCAATTTCTTTTCCCAACAAGAACCATACAAGACGTGCTTTAACAAAAACTCTCTACATACTACAGAAAGCAAACATGAGAGTACTCACATAACACTACTAAAACTAGCAGCTCCGAATAAGAGATGCAATGAAAACAAGACTTAAACAAGAATTTTTGCAGTAACTAGAAGAAAAACTAAGAATACTAGCATAGCAAGTATTCAAACGAAAAAGCGGAACATGTCTCTCTCCCAAACAAGGATGCTAGGTCCAATGATATTATTGCAGAAAGGAAAAAAAATAAAACAAAAGAAAAGCAGACAGGCGCTCCAAGTAAACTTCATATGATGTGACCGAATAAAAATATAGTTTCACGAGAAGTGACATGATAGATAGTTGATGAAGAAGGGGATGCATTCGTAATCCCCAAGATTAGATGCTTGAGTCTTCTAAAAAATATTATTGGATGAACCATGGGGGCACCCCCAAGCTTGGACCTTGCACTCTTCTTGATCACATATATCACCTCTTCTCGTGACCCTTGAAACTTCCTTCACACCACACTCAAACAATAATTCGCATTAGAGGGTTAGTGCAACAATTAAAAATACATTGGTTCTATATGGCATAAGTTCTATTGATACTTTTAAACATTATCTACATCCAATGATGTTTCATGAAGCAAAGCAATCCACTCGACATCGCAAAAGAACAAATGCAAGAAAAATGGCAGAATCTGTCAAAACCAGAACAGTCTGTAAATACGAATTTTTTTCCGGGCACTTACGTTGCTCAGATCGAAAATCTTAAAGAACGAAAAAATTGAGGAACTAGCTTAGGGATAAGTAAAAAAAAAATCAGGTCATTCTGATTTTTCTGTGAATTATACGATTTTATACGATGGACAGGAGAAACTTGTTTCCTACGCAGAAATCCGAAAACCAACTCCAACTCTCGTCAGAAACCTCACTTGGCACTGCTAAAACATGAAAATAAAGATACAAATGAGTTTCTACAGAAGTATACAACCCCTTTACTCAAAGAAAACAGATAAAAAAAAGCAAAATAAAACCATGGGTTATCTCCCAAGAAGTGCTTTTCTTTAACGCCTTTTAGCTAGGCCCAGAAAAGTGGAATCAAGTATTTCAAGTGAAGAAGCATTCAAAGCAAGATTTCGCAATTCCTTTATAATGCATTGTATTTTATCTAAGTGAATTTCAGAGGCTCCTCTCTTAGAATATTTAGGCTTACTATTCTCATCAAATAAATTCTCAGGAACAATCCAATCAAAATTCTTTTCTTGGGCTTCATGCAATGCTATCAATTTAAAGGGAATTGGTATTTTCTCCTCATTTTCATTATTAGGTTCAGCTTTTTAGAGAGCACCAATAACATCTATGCATGAGCCTATCATATTGAAATGATCGAACACTTTTGTAGCTTCTATAGCAACATCTCCAAATTCTTTAAGCATGGTTTCTAAAATAAAATAAATTTCTCAACATCTTCAATGTTATATAAGTTGAGGAACATATGCTGTAATATGGGATGAAGGTTAACAAACCTAGCTTCTAACATGTGAACTAAAGAAGTTGCAGTAGTATCATAATTTTGAGCAAGTTCTACTATGGATTTTTCCTCAAGATTATCATGCTTACTAACATGATCAAAGAATTCTTTAATGGTATCCTTTCCAAGTATAGAACCACTTCCTACTGGCTCATCTTTTAGGGTAAATTTAGGGAACAACATGATAAAATATAACAATAAAATAACAAAATTAACAACTAGAATAAGAACAAAAAAATTGTGTTTTTGATAAAGAGAAGCAAACAATACAAAATAAAATAAAGTAAGCAAAACTAAAACAAAGTAAAGAGATTGGAAGTGAGCGACTCCCCTTGCAAAAATTCTCTTCCTCCCCGGCAACGGCGCCAAAAAAGTGCTTGATGTTGTGATCACACGTTTGTTGGGAGACCCCAAGAGGAAGGGATGAAGAGTGCAGCGGCAAATTTCCCTCAGAAAGAAACCAAGGTTGAATCGACCAGTAGGAGGAAGGAGTAACTTCAGAAGGTTGAAGCAGCTGAGATGGCAGGGCGCACTACCAGTTCAGAAGCAACGTGGAACCTACACAACACAATCAAATCACTTTGCCCCCAACGAAGCAGTGAGGTTGCCAATCTCACCGGTTTTGCTGAACACAAAGAGATTAAACGTATGGTGTGGAAAACAGTAGGAGAACAGTATGAAAGCAGTAGTAACAGTATGAAAGCAATAGGTGTTTTATCAGTATGAGGAAAAAGGACCGGGTTCCACAGTTCACTGGTGGTGTCTCTCCGTGAAAGATAAATAACATGTCTGGTGAACAAATTACAGTTGGGCAATTGACAGAAATGAAGGCTGCACCGTAGTGCATATGCAAGACATAAAGATTACTAGGTGATTCATGTGGGCATTACAAAAAAAATACATAGACCGTGATCCAACTTCATCTATGACTAATAATCCACCCTCTGAATATCATCCGAACAAACGTTGGGCATTAAGTTGCAAGCAACAGATAATTGCAGTAAGCAAAGTGTGTAACGTAAACAATAACATCATCCTTAGACAAAGCATTAGTGTTTTCTCCCTAATGTCAACAGCACATCCTCCATCCGTCACGTTTCTATCACTCGGGCACAGATGCAAAGGAGGCATGAACCCACTATCAAGCGTAAATACTCCCTCTTGGAGTTACTAGCATCTACTTGGCCAGAGCATCTACTAATAACGGAGAGCATGCAAGATCATAAATAACATATCCACGAAGATAACATGATAGATTGATAATCAGAAGACATAGCATTAAACATTCATCATATCCCAGCAAACACAACATGTAGCATTACATAAAGATGACCTTGATCATGTTAGGCAGCTCAAAAGATCTAAACACGAGGCACAAAGTGGAGAGAACAACCATCTAGCTACTGCTATGGACCCATAATCCAGGGATGAACTACTCACGCATCACTTCGGAGGAGGGCATGGTGGTGTAGACCCCTCCAGTGATGAATTCCCCTCCTGACAGTGTGCCGGGGAGAGGTCCAGAACCCTCCCGATCTCGGGATGACGATGACGGTAGCCTCGGGTGTTTTTCGAGACGAAGTGGAATATATTTAGGATTTACGTCTTGGGAGGTATAAATAGGCGAAAGAGCAAAGGCGGTGGAGGCCGGGGGGCCCACAACACCCCATGGCGCGGCCAGGGGGCGCGCCGCCCTATGGTGTGGGCCCCTGAGGCCCCCCTCCGGGTCTCTTCGGGACTCCGTGGAACCTTCGGGAATTCTAAGACTTTCGGGCTTCGAATTTTCCAATTCCGAGAATATTTCCAGAACAACTTTTCTGGAACTAAAAACAAGAGAAAACAGGGAACTGTCTCTGTGGAATCTTGGCAATAGGCTAGTCCGGAAAATCGATAAAAATGACATAAATTATATAGCAAACATCTGGGAAACAATAAGAAAACAACATGGAACATCAGAAATAAAGGATACATTTATGACGTATCATAGTGCGCCATGCCAACATCAGCGGACAACAACCTTCAGAAGTGATTTCTTTTTTGTACTAGTCGATTCAACCTTGGTTTCTTTCTGAGGGAAAACTTTCCGCTGCACTCTTCATACCTTACAATTGGGGTCTCCCAATGAGCATGTGTTTACCCGACATCATGGAGTTTTGTGATCGGACACGATGTTTTTTGGCTAACATATTTTAGCTTATATAGTTGTTTCAAAGTATAAAAAGGACGATGAATAGAATATGTAGCACGTCAGTAAGTAAATAAGTTCAATGGGGGTTAATCGGTGGCTAAAAAACAAAAGTGTTAATCGGAGGGGCCAAGGGGCACCGGTCATAGGGAATCTCTAGGATCGCCAACTGCCCATCATATTTTGTTGCTGGTGATTTTAATATTTTAGTTATCTTCAAATTATAATTTAGTGGATGTTGGTTATCTTGTAGTATTATTTCTTAGAAAAACTAAGCTTGTGGTTGGTTTCAGCTTAATTACTTCTTCTTTCAGGTGTCACCAGCTTTGTGCTAGTAATATGTGATTCTTAATAGGTTCATTACTAAGTAATCTACGAGATTTTCACACTCTTTTTTCGAGAACATAATCTCGTGCTTTTCTGAAGACATCCGTAGAATAATAACAAAGATATCAAAGCACAAACCTGTAAATACAAACGAAGGTTCTCACATAATTTTAATTTTGACCCGCAATGCCAAGACTGCGAGCACGCAAGCAGCCATTAAAGTAGTCAACAAACATCGGCAAGAGTACAAGCACTAGTATTGCAGGGAAAAAGAACCGAACAGGTTGGTCGACGTCGTTGGGAGCCAAGAGTACTGATGACCCACAAGTATAGGGGGTGTGTCGTAGTACTTTTGATAAATAAGAGTGTCGAACCCAACGAGGAGCAGAAGGTGTTGACAAGCAGGTTGGATAGAGGATTCACTTTAAACACTAGCAAACAGGTTTTTGGTTGTTTTGGATATAGCAGATAAATAAAGTGCGAGTAAATAAAGTGCAGTAAATAATATTGCAGCGAGTGTCCCAATCCTTTTAAGAGCAAAGTACAAGCCAGTTGTATTACTTATGACTACCATTCTCGAGGACACATGGGAATTTCGTCAAGTGCTTTCGCTTCGTTACGGTTGATTAATATCCATTGGTTCGTGAAGTGTTGTGTGGGTGAACCTATGCTAATGCACCGCCCAACTAGGACTAATACATACTAGTTATTATACCCCTCGTAAGCATCCGCAAATACAAGAAAGTAATTAAGATAAATCTAACCACAGACTTAAAACTCCGGGATTCTACACTCCCTCGTGCATTGGTTTCCTAACGGGGTTTTAAGTTTCTGTCACTCCGGCAACCCCACAATTAGTAGACAAATACACAATGCATCCTCCTAGGACCATAAATGTGAGGTATCATGTAGTCGACGTTAACATGACACCACTAGAAGAATAGCACCACAACTTAAATATGGAACCACGAGATATTACTTCAACATAACTTCACTACTAACATCATGACTTCTCCCATGTCCTCAAGAACTAAACGAACTAATCACAAGACATCATATGGATCATAATAAGAGGTTATATAATGGATAATAACAATCTGGTCATAAAGTGCTAACACCGATAAATCTCACAAGAATCAACTACTAACAAGTAATCCACAACGGGAGAGAGATCTAATGTAATACAACGATAGAGGCCCCTAATTGTTATAGCGGGATCACGGTGGATGATGAGGGTGATGGTGTTTGTGGTGATGATGATGACGATGACGATCTTGATGATGCCCGGAGCGATGAAGGTGACGATGGCGATGATTTCCCCTCTCCGGGGAGGAATTTCCCCGACAGATTTCTCCCTTCCAGAGAGCTTTTCTCTCTCGGGTGTTTTCCGCCCCGAGGCGGCGGCGGAATAATTCTTCGGTGATAGTCTCGGGCTTAGGGTTCCATGGGGGTCAAGTACGCGAAAGGGGTCGAGCAGAGGTGGGCTAGGGTGGCCACACCACCTAGCGGTGCGGCCAAGGGGGGCGCGCCACCCCATGGTGGCAAACAAACTTATTTGAGAATACTAAGCTTATGAGCTAACAAGAAAAAAGATCATGGGATAATATATCTGAAAAAAGAGAGGGTGAATAGGGGTTTAAAAATAATTACTGTTAAGGCTTGAATAAATGCGGAATAAAACTAGCGTTTAATTTATCAAGCCAAAACCTAAACAAACTAGGTTCACCTATGTGCACCAACAACTTATGCTAAACAATTGAAGCAACTATGTGATAGCAAGATATGTTACTTCAAGCTCGATGGCTATCACAAAGTAAATTGCATAAGTAAAGAGATCGAGTATAGAAATAACCGAGAGACGAGGAGACGATGATTTATCCCGAAGTTCACTTCCCAATGGAAGCTAATCTCCATTGGAGAGGTGTGGAGTCACAATGACTCCAAGCGCCCAATGGCTCACCTTATTCTCCTCGTGCCTCCACCAATGCGGAGTGCCACGATCCACTATGGGACCTTTGAGGGCGGTCACCGATCCCGTACAAGGTTGGGGAAATCTCCACAACTCAATTGGAGGCTCCCAACAATATCCCGTGAGCCACCAAAACTCCGAGATGGCAACAAGGTCCCGAGCCACCAAAACTCCGGAACAACAAGGTCTGGAGCTACCAAAACTCCGAGACAACAACAACCGTCTAGGACACTCCAAGTAGACAAGAGGACAAGCTCAACAGCACTCCAAGAACCCAAGAGTAACAAGCTTCTCAACCTTTCACTCGAACGAATCCTCGTAGAGAACTCAAACCGATGCAACCTATGCAATGGAAAGAACACAAGAAGTGCTCAAATCCTTCACTCTCAAATCCCACCAAAGCAACAAATGCTATGGGGGGAGAAGGGAGGAAGAACAAGGAACAACTCAAAAAATGAATCCACAAGATCTAGATCCAAAGACTTCCCCTCACTAAGAGGGGAGATGGATTGGTGAAATAGTAGATCTAGATCTCCTCTCTCTTTTCCCACTAATTGGAGGCAAGAATCATGGAGGAATAGAGAGATAGCAAGCTCCAAAAGGTCAACAATGGTGGGGGAAAACTTGCCTAAAAGGTGGGGAACCATTGGGGAAGAAGACCCCTTATACAGGCCCCCCAAATCAGCCTGTTGGGGGCATTCTGCGCGTCCCCAGCCTCCGGGCCGGCCACCTAACAGAACCACCCAGCCTGGAACCCGGCATGCAGCCCAGCCTGGCCGGCCTTCCTATTTCCAGAAAAAACACCTTCACCAAAAGCGCGATATCTTTTGCATCCAGACTCCGTTTTCGATGATCTTGGGCTCGTTGAAATCGCAAGAACGAGCACTACAATATTTTGCAAAGATAATAGTACATCATTGGAGGAAAAAACCAAATGATGAAAGGTTTGACCTCTCTAAAAAGGAACAATCGGTTAAAGCACCAATATCAAAAACACGATAAGTTTTTTCATGCGAACCCCGTTTTTGATGAACTTGAGATTGTATTGAAACACACGACAAGCTCTAAAACCAAACATGGAGAAAACAGAAATAAGAACCAATAAAGATGATGCCAAGAATGCAAAGGTTTGAGCTCTCTTCGAGTGATGCGATCAAGTTGCTAATATGAGAGCCCCTCTTGATAGTACAATTATCTATCCTATAACCTGGTCTCCCTCCTAATGCTATGAGACCGGTAAAATAGAAAACATATCAAGATCATACCTTTGCCTTGATCATTCCACTTGAGATAGATGATGAAGATGTTGACCTCCTCAAGATGGAACACCTTTCTTAATTTCGCTTTGCTCGGTGAAGACACAAAGATTGCTCCCCCATACGCCACTACGGGAGAGGATCTTTTAAGTACATCTTCACTTGGACATTATCTCCAAAAGAGTGGCAATCTTCAAGCATGTGATACGAGGGTTTATATAATGAATTTTACCAACGATGCAAATAAACAAGCAAGGATGCATGAGCATGAAAGGCAAATGCTTAAGAACAAAACCAAAGTATAAAACCAAAATTCCTTAAACCCTCTAAACTTTCTCCCCCATTGGCATACATTTCCAAAATGGGATCATAGAAATTTTAGATGGCCAATGTAGTAAGGGTTCCTCCATAGGATGTGCACTTCTCATAATTTGAGTGAAATCAAATACACTTATCCGAAGATGAATAATGGGAGGAAATATACCGAGGATCCAAAGATTGAAAATAAGATGGTATACAAATCTAATATTCTCCCAAAGAGAAGCAAGCAATCAAAAATATCCAACAAACCAAACGAACAAGGTATATTATGGTTTGAGAAAATGAGTGTTTTTTAAGAAAATAGAGGAGCTCCCCAATATTTGTGCATCATTTAGAAATATTGCATGTTGAATGCAAAGTGCACAAAAATGGAATCATAACTCCCCCACTTTTGTTAAAAAAATCAAAGCAAGTTCAAGTGATCATAAAAGAAAACAAGGCATATCACTTGGAGCAAGAGGTGGTTGAGCCATAAGAGAAGTTACCAATAAAAGGATGGACACCGAACCATTAGGATACCAATAAGACATGTAATTATTATCATGTGTATAAGTTTCTAAATAGACCACAATAATGATGATGTGCATCCATAAAGAAACATGTACACACAATATAGTTACAAAGAGAAAGAGCGAGATATCCAATTTGAAGACATAAATACGACAATAAATCTTTGCTTGAAAGCATAGCACATAGCTTTAATTTTTTTTATATTAGAGGATATGAATGACCTTCCAACAAAAACACATCAAAGACATCACAAACATCAATAAGGGAAAAAGAGATATTTGGGACGTTTTGATAAAAGCAACAAGTATCACAAGGAGTAAATATGTTTCATGCCATGATACAACCTACAAAAGGTTGAAATGTTAGAGTACATGCATGAGGTAGATACTTGTTACCGAGGTATCATTGGTGATGTTGTACTATATAAGAATTCATCCATCATCATAGCTTGACTCCAATAAGCATGTAGTGATAGCACCTTCTTATATCAAATGTACCTAAAACATATTTAAGTACAAAAATGGTCTCCAAACTCATTGGGTCCAAAGTAGTTAGACAAACTACAATATATAGGATACAATCCACATGAATATGGGAATATATATATATATATATATATATATATATATATATATATATATATGAAATTGAATATCATGAACATCTTAGCCAATTTAGGATTGATGGATATTATCCTATATAAATATTGGATCAAGGAAGATAAACATGCCATAACATATATATTAGTAATTATGCATGCAATCACTCTCAAGAACCAAAAGCGATGTAATTTGGACAAAACACCTAGTAAACCAAGATATGCACACAAAGGCATGACACGGCATAAAGGTTGTCCAAATTATATCAAAGGTCCACGTCAACACATGAAAGGAGATACCAATCAGAACCAAACAAAATCAACTCATGATTGATAAGATACAAATTAGAAAATATACCATGTAAAAATAAAATACCAAAGGAAATACTTATCACTTGGGGGATACTAAATAAAAATGCATCAAGGAGTAAAATATTGAGATCCCAATAGACATCAAATGAACCATGTAAAATTCCAAGAGTTGTCAATTGAAGCAAATATCTATGAGTGAGATATCAAACTCCAATTAATACCAATTGAGGGCATCAAAGCAAAACAAATGAGCATAGAAGATGACTATATAAAATATGCTCAAAGACTTATCTCATTCAAATCAATAGAATGCAAAACAAGGAATGAGATAACCAAGCCCTCTACACTTTTTATGATGACACAAAGTAATAAAAAAGAAAAGTTGTGCCTTCCACACACACGCAAGATATTGATTAAAATACCAATTTAAAAAGATCTAATATCAATTGATGATAACTAGTGTTCAAAAAGAATATATGATAGCTCCCCCATGATCTATGCATGATTTTTGAATTTTGAACACAAATGGGATCATCACTCTCCACGCGCATACAATAGAAACTTTCATTAAGTGGCAAGAGATCCTATTGAAAATATAGTGTTCTAAAGGAAGTAATATAGCTCTCCCATGACTTGTGCATTATCTAGATGTTTGCATTTTAATACAAAAGCACTGTAAGGAGATCATCGCTTTTCTTACAACCATTACACTAGAATTTTGTTTGATTATAACACATAGATATTCAAGAGTCAAGGAAGACAATGGGAGTTCATACAAAACAATTTCTCATCGATAATACAAATGGAAGCAAAGAACAATGTAAATATTATCAATAACTTCTACCACAAATATGGCTGTCACTTGTCCAAGGACAAGGAGGGTATGGTGTTACTTTTCGGTGGCATATTGCAAAAATATTCATGATCATGTTCAAACACAAAAGCTTATGGAAAAGGATATTAGTTAATTACCATGCTTACATAGAGATTCTTGGTGGCTTCTACTAGTCAAATGATCATGCAAAGCAATGCTTAATATATCTTGAAGTAACCGGTTCCCAAATAATACATACTAGTGCACATTTGAGGAACACCGCACGAAGAAACTCTCTCAAATTAAAGACAGCAAAATATGAGATACAAAAACTCATTTAAGAAAGTATGGAACTTGTTTAAGCTAATCATGCCACGTAGTAACAAGATAATTTAGAATATCAATTCTAAGTGGCATTACCTCACATGTTCACATTTTTTAGGATTGTAATATGCATATAGATTATTACTCCCCCATAATGTGATAATCCATTTCTTTTCAACAAGAGGCAAGTGAAATCAAATAATAGATAATTAGTGAACATTGTAAAATTTGAATTTCTCATGAGAATGAAATACCACATGGAGATTATATAATCTTGTCACGTTAATAATAAGTGATATACCTCATGTACATATATTTTAGGATTGTGAGGTGGCAAAGCACATCACTCCCCCAAAATGAGATAGTTCATTAATCTCTCAAAAGAGGCGACTAAATTAATCATAAATTGCAATAAAGGCTCAACACAAAACAAACAAGTACATGGAGTGCAAACTAATAAACACATACTAGATTACTCGAGATAGGTAATTAGTAAGCACACCATATACAAACGCATGCTAGTTACAAAAATAACACATGCAAGGTGCAAGCAACTTTCAATGTATATAATTTAAATACAAGTTACCGCAAGGAGACACATTGGATATGAGATAGATATATGATGATACAAATGACTTGGCTTGAGTAAATATAATTGATAAAGATCCCTTAATTTTTCATAAGATAGCCAAATCTCCAATGTCCTCCAACAACACCTATTGATCAAGTTTTAGCTTGTTGGTCCCAACCAAGTTGGGTCCTAAGAGGTTAGTCACAATAGGCTTGGCAACCCAAATGGTTCGTTTCTTGACACCACTTTGAGTGCCAACATATTTGGCAAACACATTTCCAACATTATCCTTCCGAAGGGAATAAACATCATCAATAATGATAGGGTTGGATAAGGTACCATTAGTGCATGACGAAGCGAAGTGGCCCTTTTCACGGCATAAGTAGCAACATCGGCTTCCTCCTTTCTTATTAGTTTATTTCTCAACTTGAGGAGTTCTAACTTGATTCTTATTGGGAAGAGGCCTTTCTTCATCTTGAGGTTGAGCATGAGATTGAACTTGTGGTCGCTTCCCTTGTTGCTTCTCACTAAGAGGCTTCTTCTTTAATGGGCAAGACCTAACATGGTGCCCTTCAACCTTGCACTTGAAGCAAATAATCTTGGACGAATTCTTGACTTGTTCTTGGCCCTTGTTATTGTTGATTGTATGATTCTTCTTGATATTGGACTTCTCGTTATTATAGGAGTTGAATTCAAGCCCACTCTTGTCATTGGGTAATCTTTGCACACTCAACATGTTGTCAAGTACGGACTTCCCATAACACTTTTCCAAGTCTTTATTCAAAGAAGCGACTTGGACCTTGAGCTCTTTTATTTCCTCTACATGGTTAGTAGCAACACAAGTAATAGAGGAAGTAGATGATTCACTGTTAGAGCAACAAGGCATGGAAAGCAATTCATCACAAGATGTAGCGATATTATGAGTGAATGAATTAATAGGACTAGCACGAGGCAAAATAGAAATTTGAGTAGAGTTTGTGCTAATGTACACATGAGGCTCACAAGATATCACCTTGGTAGTAATAGTCTCATGAGATAACTTTAGCTTATCATGTGAGACTAAAAGATCCTCATGATAGCTTGAGAGCTTTTCATGACATTCTTCCAATTTCACATAATTGCTAGTTGGCAACTCAAGTTGAGCCCTTAGCTCAACATTCTCCTTCAATGTAGATGCTTCACAAGAAATAGAGTTAGTAACACAAGCATCATTATTAATAGAAACAGGAGAAGGCAACTTGGCAAGCCCTTTTGAATATGAAGCTTTAAGTTGAGTATGTGCGACTTTTAGCTCATCATTTTTAGTTTTAAGACAATTAACCACCTCAAGATTTCTATCATGAGAGTCCTTTACTTTTGATAACTCTAGAGTAAAAGTCTATTCAAGAGATTCATTGGTGGTTTGTTCTTCCACAAGATCTTCCTCTAGTTTTGCAATTTCATTGGAATAATCACGCTCGCGGCTATAACACGCATCAATGCATGCTTCCAAATCCTTAATGGCGATATTGCGCCTATCAAATGCTCTAATGATTTCTAGGAAATTGGCACAAGCATCATTTACCTTTCTCCATTAACGAATCATTGTCATTATCATCATCATCATCATCACCATCATAATCATCATCATCATCATCACTAGATACATTGGTGTTCAAATTAGGAGCTACCTTTGAACATTCAGCCATAAAGAAAAAGTGAGATATGGTAGATGATGATGAACCATTACTTGAAGCACCACTTAAATCCAAATCTTGTTCCATGGAATGTTGAGTTTCTTCTACATGCTTAGCAACACAAGTAATAGAGGAAATACAACCATTTTTACTATGGCAACAAGATGTATCAAACATATCATTATAAGATTTAGTCAAGGAATTTCTACATGATATGCATGGACTATCAACACAAGCATGTAAATCATTTTGGGTGCTACATGTGTTTAAGTCCATAGACAAAGTATTGCAATAAGATAGAGATGAAGAATCGTCAACAATAAGCTTACTATCAAGATTGCAATTTTTGTCACTACTCACCATATCATTATGTTG
This sequence comes from Alopecurus myosuroides, assembly GCA_028641055.1. Taxonomy (NCBI): domain Eukaryota; kingdom Viridiplantae; phylum Streptophyta; class Magnoliopsida; order Poales; family Poaceae; genus Alopecurus; species Alopecurus myosuroides. Next base: position 300,971,634 of record CM054060.1, on the reverse strand, counting down.
TGCCTTGCCACATGTTGGTGAAGTAGAAGAAGTTGAGAACTCATCACGCCCGGAGGTGGAAGGATAATAATCATCCCCATAACTTTTGGACACATCATATTTATCTTGAAGCTTGGTCCATATCTCATGAGCTTTCCAAGATGGCCTAGTTGACTCAAGAACTACAATGCTCAAATATTTGAAAAACACATTAGTAGCTTGAGTATTGATATATGAGTTTTTATTATCCTCTAAAGAGCAATCAATACCCGTTGGAGTATAAAAAACCATATCTACAATTTTCTCTATATTTGGACCCCATGTCCTTAAAAATATTAAGCATACTAATTTTCAAGGTATTATAATTTGTGCCGTTGAATATAAAAGTGTCATTATGCACTAATCCCCTAGCCGACATCTTTACTCTCTAGGTTGTGAAACCCTATGAAGAGAGACCCGGCTCTGATACCAATTGAAAGGACACGGATGTCGCCTAGAAGGGGGTGAATAGGAATTTAAAAATAATTACGATTAAGGCTTGAATAAATGCGGAATAAAACTAGCGTTTAATTTATCAAGCCAAAACCTAAACAAACTAGGTTCACCTATGTGCACCAACAACTTATGCTAAAAAATTCAAGCAACTATGTGATAGCAAGATATTTTACTTCAAGCTCGATGGCTATCACAAAGTAAATTGCATAAGTAAAGAGATCGAGTATAGAAATAACCGAGAGATGAGGAGACGATGATTTATCCCGAAGTTCACTTCCCAATGGAAGCTAATCTCCGTTGGAGAGGTGTGGATTCACAATGACTCCAAGCGCCCAATGTCTCACCTAATTCTCCTTGTGCCTCCACCAATAAGGAGTGCCACGATCCACTATGGGACCTTTGAGGGCGGTCACCGATCCCGTACAAGGTTGGGGCAATCTACACAACACAATTGGAGGCTCCCAACAATATCCCGCGAGCCACCAAAACTCCGAGATAGCAACAAGGTCCCAAGCCACCAAAACTCCGGGACAACAAGGTCCAGAGCTACCAAAACTCTGAGACAACAAAAACCGTCTAGGACACTCCAAGTACCCAAGAGGACAAGCTCATGGGCACTCCAAGAACCCAAGAGTAACAAGCTTCTCAACCTTTCACTCGAACGAATCCTCGTAGAGAACTCAAACCGATGCAACCTATGCAATGGCAAGAACACAAGAAGTTCTCAAAGCCTTCACTCTCAAATCCCACCAAAGCAACAAATGCTATGGAGGGAGAAGGGAGGAAGAACAAGGAAGAACTCAACAAATGAAACCACAAGATCTAGATCCAAAGACTTCCCCTCACTAAGAGGAGAGATGGATTGGTGAAATAGTAGATCTAGATATCCTCTCTCTTTTCACTAATTGGAGGCAAGAATCATGGAGGAATAGAGAGATAGCATGCTCCAAAAGGTCAACAATGGTGGGGGAAAACTTGCCTAAAAGGTGGGGAACCATTGGGGAAGAAGACCCCTTATATAAGCCCCCCAAATCAGTCCGTTGGGGCCATTATGCGCGTCCCCGGCCTCCGGGCCGGCCTCCAGGCCGGCCACCTAACAGAACCACCCAGCCTGGAGCCCGGCCTGGCCAGCCTTTCTGTTTCCAGAAAAACACCTTCACTAAAAGCGTGATATCTTTTGCATCCGGACTCCGATTTTGATGATCTTGGGCTCGTTGAAATCGCAATAACGAGCACTACAATATTATTCAAAGAGAAATCATAGTAAATCATTGGAGAATAAAACCAAATGATGAAAGGTTTGACCTCTCTATAAAGGAACAATCGGTTAAACCACCAATATAAAAAACACAATAAGTTTTTCATGTGAAACCCGTTTTTGATGAACTTGAGCTTGTATTCAAACACACGACAAGCTCTAAAACCAAACATGGGGAAAACACAAATAAGAACCAAGAAATATGATGCCAAGTATGAAAAGGTTTGAGCTCTCTCTGAGTGATGCGATCAAGTTGCTAATATGAGAGCCCCTCTTGATAGGACGGTTATCTATCCTATAACCCGGTATCCCTCCTAATGCTATGAGACCGGTAAAATAGAAAACCTATAAAGATCATACCTTTGACTTGAGCATTCCACTTGAGCTAGATGATGAAGATGTTGACCTCCTCAAGATGGAACACCTTTCTTAATTTCGCTTTGCTCGGTATAGACACAAAGATTGCTCCCCCATACACCACTATGGGAGAGGCTCTTTTAAGTAAATCTTCACTTGGACATTATCTCAAAAAGAGTGGAAAGCTTCAAGCATGTGATGTCTTTGATATGCTCCCCTTGAACTTGCACTTCTTGAACTTGATGACGACCACAACTTGACGTGATCCACCATGGACTATATGAAATCTTCCTTTTGATGCAAGCTCATGGAAAGATATGTAACCCCACATAGATATACCACACACACATATAATGTGTTAGAACACAAAGCTATATGAACAATTACTTACCATACCATGATCCCACATGGTACATCTTCTTGCTTTGTGAGTTGATCAATATTAACCATCGCTTAGCACTTTGCCTTGATCAACCTTGTATCTTTTCTTCTCTCTTCATAATAATGATGTCTTGAAGGTAAAGATGAATGTTCACACAATATTATTCTTCAAGACATACTTGCAATATGCTCAACTCTCTCATGAACAAACTTGTGATATTCACATGAACAGCACCTTGGTCACCACTTGATTATCTTGAATCCAACACATGGACATCAAGCATTGCCTATGGACAAACTCTACAAGTATAGCTCAATGCAACCATTAGTCCATAGTGATTGTCATCAATTACCAAAACCACACATGGGGAACCATGCTCTTTCAATATCTACATGCAACTCCCTATTTTATACTTAAGTCTCGACGTATTGTTGCTACTGACCAATGCTAAGTTTGTCAAAACCAACTAGATTATCTTGAAGCTCCAAAATTGATACCAATACTAATAACAAGATCAATCACATAAAAAAATTGCAAACTAAAATAAAGTAGAATAAGTAGATGATTAAACTTCTCATTAATATTTCATAACGGTAACTCAAACCAAGGGATACAACGATAACCAACTAGGGAGTGACACTTCCATACGGCAAACCATCATATATGATGTTTCCTCTACTCATGATATGACTCTACTAAAAAGGTAAAAAGGTGAAAGACATAGATGTGATACCGTGGCACTCCCCCAAGCTTGGAACAAGCCAAGGGGATGCCATTACCAATGACGAATCAATTCTTCGGTAGTGGTCGTCAATCCTTCTCGATGAGCTTATCAATTGATTTCTTCAAATCTTTCATTGCGAACATAAGCATACGATCACCTCCGTATTGAGTTCAGTTTGGTTTGCGTGCTTGTTAGACGGTGAATCCCAGCCATACAGATCTTCCTTCGGTCCTTTCCCCTTGTTGTTGTTGGTGGATACCATGGTGCTTCTAAAACTAAAACCAAATCTTCGCACAAACAAATCGATAAAGAAACACGACGAGAAAACGATATACGGACCTCAGGGGGTCCGGGGGGTTATAGAAAAAATATACGTAACAAAAGGAAAGTCCAGGTCGAAAACAAGTCGGAGAGGGGCTCTGGGGCACCCACACGATAGGGTGGGCCCGCGCCACCAGGTGGTGTGGTGCCTCCGGGCACCATCTCCAACTCCTCTTCGGCTCGGTATTTTCCATATTTTCCAAAAATCAATAAATTATAACTTGCAAGGTAATCCGCGAACTTTTTCTTAACAGAACTGTTACCTATTCCAAAAATAACTCTACAGATTCTGGAATCTTCCCTCCAATGAACTTCTCCGGAGTCATTACTTGAATAACATCAACATCTTCATCATAGGAATCCCAAGAAATATAATGTTTGAGTCTTTGCCCATTTACCACTTAAGTAGTGTTATCTTTGAGGGAAACAATTTTTATTGCACCCGAACGACACACTTCTTCAATAATATAAGGTTTGTCCCATCTGGAGAGTAATTTTCCTGCAAAAATTCTGAGACGAGAACGATACAATAGAACTTTCTCACCAACATGAAACTCTCTTTTAAGGATTCTTTTATCATGCCATTGTCTAACTTTCTCCTTAAAGAGCTTCGCATTTTCATAAGCTTCACATCTCCATTCATCTAAATGATTCAAATCAAGCATTCTTTTCTTACCAGCAAGTTTAAATTTTTATTTAATTATTTCACTGCCCAATAAGCTCTGTGTTCTAATTCTAAGGGCAAGTGACAAGCTTTTCCATAAACCATAACCATAGGATTTTTATAAGCAGTTCTATAAGCCCATAAAGCATCATTCAACTTATCTGACCAATTCTTCCTAGATTTATTTAACAGTCTTTTGCAAGATAGGTTTAATTTCTCTTTTTGGTAATTCTACTTGCCCACTGGTTTGAGGATGATAAGCTGACGCAATTCTATGATTAACATCATATTTAGCTAGGGTTTTTCTAAAACCACCATAAATAAAATGAGAACCTCCATCAGTCATAAGATATCTAGGCACACCAAACCTAGGAAAAATAACATATTTAAGCATTTTTAAAGAGGTATCACCATCAGCACTTTTTGTAGGTATAGCTTCTACCCACTTAGTGACATAATCAACAGCAACAAGAATGTGAGTATAACCATTAAAAGGAGGAAAATTACCCGTAAAGTCAAATCCCAAACAGTCAAAAGGTTCAATAACAAGAGAATAACTCATAGGCATTTCATTACGTCTAGAAATATTTCCTACTCTTTGACATTCATCATAAGATAAAATAAATTTACGTGCATCTTTAAAGAGAGTAGGCCAATAGAAACCTGATTGTAGAACCTTCTGTGCGGTTCTATCTCCAGCGTGATGTCCTCCATAAGCACTACCATGGCTCTTCTTCAATATTCCATGTTGTTCATGATCTGGAACACATCTTCTCATAATACCATCTACTCCTTCTTTATATAAATGTGGGTCATCCCAAAAATAATGCCTCAAATCATAGAAGAATTTTCTTCTTTGTTGAGCTGTAAATGTCGGAGGCAAATACTTTGAAACAATAAAGTTAGCATAATCAGCATACCATGGACTATCTTGGGGTTTTAGCTTTATTGCAGCCAACTGTTCATTTGGAAAACTATCATTAACAGGAATAGGGTCAAAAGTAATGTTTTCCAATCTAGACAAGTTATCAGCAACAGGATTTTCAGCATCCTTCCTATCCACAATATGCAAATCAAAGTCTTGTAAAAGCAACACCCATCTAATAAGCCTAGGCTTAGCATCTTTCTTTTCCATAAGGTATCTAATAGTAGCATGATCAGTATGAATAGTAACCTTTGAGTCAACAATGTAAGGCCTAAACTTATCACATGCAAAAACCAAAGCTAAGAACTCTTTTTCAGTAGTAGCATAATTCTTTTGAGCAACATCAAGAGTCTTACAAGCATAATGAATAACATTCAACTTCTTATCTACGCGCTGTCCAAGAACAGCACCTACAACAAAATCACTAGCATCGAACATAATTTCAAAAGGTAAATTCCAATCAGGTGGTTGAACAATAGGAGCAGTAGTTAAAGCCTTCTTTAAAGTTTCAAAAGCTTCCTTACAATCATCATCAAAAACAAATGGTACATCTTTTTGAAGAAGATTAGTAAGAGGCTTTGATATTTTAGAGAAATCTTTAATAAACCTCCTATAAAAACCAGCGTGACCAAGAACACTACGAATACCTTTAACATCTCTAGGACAGGGCATTTTCTCTATGGCTTCCACTTTAGCTCTGTCAACTTCAATACATCTTTCAGAAATTTTATGTCCAAGAACAATTCCTTCATTAACCATAAAGTGGAATTTCTCCCAATTAAGAACGAGATTAGTTTCCTCACATCTCTGCAAAACTTTATCAAGGTTGTGCAAACAATTATCAAAATAAGTTCCATAGACGGAGAAATCGTCTATGAATACTTCCACAATTTCTTCACAAAAACCGTGAAAAATAGCAGACATGCATCTTTGAAAAGTAGCAGGAGCATTACACAAACCAAAAGGCATACATCTAGAAGCATAAGAACCATAAGGACAAGTAAAGGTTGTTTTCTCTTGAACTTGCTTCCTAACAGCAATTTGAGAAAACCCAGAATAACCATCAAGAAAGCAAAAAATGAGTTTTCTTAGACAACCTCTCAAGCATTTGATCAATAAAGGGTAAAGGATAATGATCTTTCTTAGTAACTTTATTAACCTTTCTAAAATCAATGCACATTATATAACCAACTACTACTCTTTTGGAATGACCTTATTGTTTTCATTAGGCACAACAGTCATTCCTCCCTTCTTCGGGACACAATGCACATGGCTCACCCATCTACTATCAGCAATAGGAAAAATAATACTAGCATCAAGAAGTTTTAATACCTCATTTCTTACCACTTTCTTCATCTTAGGAATTAAACGGCATTGATGTTCAACTACTGGCTTTGCATCAGGTTCAATATTAATAGCATGCTGAAATATAGTAGCAGAAATTCCTTTCAAATCATCGAGAGTATATCCAATAGCTCCAGGGTGTTTCTTTAGAATTCCCAATAATCTTTCCTCTTCTTCACCTAAAAGTTTAGCACTAATAATAACAGGATATATTTTCTTATCATAAATATAAGCATATTTAAGATCATCAGGCAAAGGTTTTAAATCAAACACAAGATCCTCCTTGGGTGGCAATGTGGTACCCAAGTCTTCCACATGTAAATTATGTTTCAGTATCACTGGTTGACAAAGAAGAACATCGTCAATCTCATTTCTCTCTTCCATAAATACCTCACTCTCGTGGTCCTCCATATATTGCTGCAAAGCATTATTAGGAGCAAGAGAAATAGAAGCAAGTTGTTCAACTTTAAAATTCTCATCAGGAAATTTAGATTCATAAGGTGTTCTAGCAAATTTGGAGAAATTGAACTCATAAGATTTTCCATCAAATTCAGTCAAAATATTCTCTCTTTTACAATCTATAATAGTACCACAAGTGTTCAAGAAAGGTCGACCAAAAATAATAGGACAAGTTTTACTAGCAGCCTTACCAAGTACTAGAAAATCAGTGGGATATTTAGTCTTACCACCTAAAACTTCCACATCTCTAACAATACCAATCGGAAAAACAATTTCTCTATTAGCAAGCTGAATAACCACATCAATATCTTCAAGCTCACAAGAACCAATTTCATGCATAATTTATCTATAAAGCTCATAAGGTATGGCACTAGAACTAGCACCAATATCACACAAACCATAATAGAAATGATCACCAATCTTAACAGAAAGCACAGGAACACTACTTTTCTTCGGTCTATGAGGATGGGAAACAATATTAGAAGCATCCTCACAGAATACAATGTGTTCATCCTCTACGTTTCCACAAACAAGATCTTTTACTATTTCTACAGCAGGTTCAACAGTTATTTGTTCATCAGGTTCAATAGATTTCTTATTACTCTTATTAACCACACTAGCCACCACAGAGTGTTCTTTCACCTTAGCAGGGAAAGTCATTTTTTCTATATAAGGCTCGGGAACAGCAGGATTAACAGCATGCACTTCTATCTTACTAGCAGGAACAATATCTTTATAAGGTGCATGATACTTATGATAATCCTTTTTAGGAATATCAAGAGAGGAGGCAAAAGCTTTAATACAGTTTGCATAGATTTGAGAATCAAGACCACAAACAGCACTAACATCATACAAATCATTGGTTCCCATAAAAGATTTAATACATTCATAATCATAATTTATACCTGACTTTCTACCTTTGTCGTTCTCCCATCCTTCAGTTTTTTCCTGAATACGACCAAGAAGATCCCATTTAACTTCTTCCTTCATATGTGTGAATGATCCAGAAAAAGAAACATCCGATAAATCCTTATCATGAAGAGAAAGCCTTCCATAAAAATTATTGATAACAATATTACACGAGAGTTCATGAACGAGACATTTGAGCATTAATAACTTCATTATCCCCCACGCTTGGGAAATACTCTCTCCATCATGAGGCCAGAAATTAAAGATTTGATTCTGGTCTTTATGAATCTCACTTGGAGGATAAAATTTAGAATAAAAGAGAGGAACAATTTCCTCCCATTCAATAGATTCACCATTCTTCAGTAATTTGAACCATTTAGCGGCTCTTCCTTTCAGTGATAAAGAAAATAATTTCCTTTTAACTTGATCCATTGTAATACCTGCACACCTGAATAACTCACATAATTCATGTATAAAGATAAAATGATTACCGGGATGGACAGTTCCATGACCGTAATAGAAGTTATCCCTAACACGTCCAACAATTTTCATAGGTATTTTATAAGGATCTAATTCAGCAGATGACGGGTTACCTACTACTCTAGCAGTGATAGTAGTGGTACCTCTAAGCAGGGAATCAAAAGTGTTATCCATAATGAAATAAAACAACAAACAGAAATAAAAACAACACTCACAGTAAAAGTTTCTCTTACCAATTCCACTTCACTCCATGGCAATGGCGCCAGAAAATAGTCTTGATGACCCACAAGTATAGTGGGTGTATCGTAGTACTTTCGATAAATAAGTGTGTCGAACCCAATGAGGAGCAGAAGGCGTTGACAGGCAGGTTGGATAGAGGATTCACTGAAACACTAGCAAACGAGTTTTTGGTTGTTTTGGTTATAGTAGATAAATAAAGTACAATTAAATAAAGTGCATTAAATAATATTGTAGTGAGTGGCCCAATCTTTTAAAGAGCAAAGGACAAGCCGGTTGTGTTACTTATGACTACCAAATGTTCTCGAGGACACATGGGAATTTCGTCAAGTGCTTTCGCTTTGTTACGGTTGATTAATATCCATTGGTTCGTGAAGTGTTGTGTGGGTGAACCTATGCTAACGTACCGCCCAACTAGGACTAATACATACTTGTGATTATACCCCTCGCAAGCATCCGCAAATACAAGAAAATAATTAAGATAAATTTTTCTTCAAGATTAGGCTTGACACAAAGGTAAATTCTCTAGATAATGCAACTAAGGTGAATTAACCTAGATGAGAAGTACAACAATAAATGCAATACAAACACAAGTAAAGGATAAGGGAACGATATAACCGAGAGGAAGCACGCGGAGATATGATGTATTCCTGAGTTCCTCCTTGTTAAGGGAGTACGTCTCGTTAGAGGGGTGTGAGCTCGCCACAAAGGCCTACTCAACGCCACAAAGGCCTCACCCTATTCTCCGATGAACCCCGCCACAAAGGCCTAGTCCACCTTCCACTATTGATCTCCTTTGAGGCGGGAATCGAGTCCTTTACAAATAAGTTTGGGGCACACACCCACAACCAAATTGCGGGATCCCAACAATCACAAGAATCACCAAGAGAGAGACAAGATGTCTAGGTTCTCCACAAGAGGAAACCCTAGACTAGTTCCCCTCAAGCAAATGAGGGGGGAAATGAAATCCGGTTGGTGAAGACGTTGATCAGGGCCTTCTCCTTCAATCCTCCGAAGATTAACACTTTTGGGTAAATTGGGAGATCTAGCAAGGTGGGTGAGCTCAAGCAATGCTGAGATATAATTGGGATGAGCTAGCTGGAGGTAGGTGAAGGGGAGGGGGTATTTATACCCCTCATAAATTTTGGAGCCGTTGGAGATGTTTCTGTCAAACTCACACCGAAGACTCCGGTGTAAAGTCCGGAGACTCCGTTCTGAGATATTTCGCCAGGCTTTAGTCCGGAGACGCCGTACATATTCCGGTAAGTCTCTGGTGTGGTTCCAGCGGCTGACACCACACCATCCAGCTTCTATTTATTCAAAGTAGCCACCAGTCCGAAGACTCCGGTGCGCGGGACCGGAGACTCCGGTGCTACCATCGCTTGCGTCTTGTCGCCTGAGAGCAGAGACAGTCTGAGGGGGAGCGTGCAACACAAGTGCCATTCAGTCCGGAGACTCCGCACAGTCTCCGGTAAACTCCGGACTGGGTCCAGCGGGTGACACCGAAATTTCAGCACAGTTTCTTCACACGATATACTCATACCAGAGACTCTGGTGTTTCTCCTGTAAGTCTCCGGAGTGACTGCAGTGGGTGACACCAGACACTCGGCACACATTTGTTCCTCGAAAAATCTTCATACCGGAGACTCCGGCCTAGAATGAAATTCCAGCAGAAGTTCCACCTTGATCTTTGCCTCTTTTTGTAACTCAATACCACCAAAGAAAATATGATATATAGGCCCTCAAAAACATCAACACACTTGAGGATACATGTGTTCTTAACAAACACCAAAACGATATGATTTAAGTGCGTTTGCACTTTCAATCTCACCCTTTTTGGTGTTTGATGACAACACACATATTTCCAATAAAATCACAGCTAGGATATGTTTGTAAGAAATAGACGGGCTTTCGAGCACTCAAGTCATGAGCTCCCCCTATGTTTTACAAACAATGCCCTCTAGATCAAATACTAATGAACAAGATAAATACATGCATAGGTACGATAGGTAGAGCAATATTAAGCACAATAAGATAGATAACTTCACCACTTAGTCTCACCACACACATAGATTTAAAGTTCACTAGGAAATGAAATCAACTAAGATAAAGGGAACACAAGCCATAAAAGCAAATCAAGTCCAAGGACTTGTGTTCCGAAGAAAAAAACATCAAACCAAAGCAACCCTTGAAAATCCCCGAGAAGTCTAGCTACTTCTCCCCCTTTGGCATCGAGACACCAAAAAGGGAAAAGATCACTACACGCAATCCAAGGAATCAGTCATTCCCATCATCGTCATCATCAATGCGGTATGTGCCTTCTCCATCCTCATCTTCATCTTCATCTTCTACTTCAAACTCCTCTAGATCCTCTTCTTCTTCCTCAGTATGCTCCTCAGCCTGCTCCTCTTCCTCGCTCATAGGAGCCTTTCCATAGTTGGTAGAAGAGGAATGAGCCGAAGTGACCTCCTCAAAATCAGCCCACGGGTAGTGGTGTGAGTTCCAGTCCTCATAAGTCACGGTCAAAGACTAAGTTGGAGGATCAAGAGGAGGAGTAGCCCCAACACCTGCATGGTCCTGGAGCTTGGTGATCATCATCCTCAGCTGGCGCCTTTCCTTATAGGCCTCATGGTTCTCCTTGTGGACAGCAATCGTCATGCACAGAATATTACGCTGAAACCAAGAAAGTTTCTTCATCTCATCTTGAGTTTTTTCCTTGCTAGAACGACGAGAGGGAGGGTCGGAATTCTTCCTCCTAGACCTAGGAGCAGCCTCAGCATCACCCATAGGGGTGTCCACACCAGAGCGGTGAGAGGAGAGCACCTTAAGAGTGCCAACAGTAGGCTCAGTCTCACAGACAAGACCCGGGCACTCATCAAGAATGTGCATCATCACATAAGGAGCATACACCGAGACCTTCTTTATCTCAATCATGGCAGAATATATCTCTTCCTTAATGAAGTGCATGACATCAATCTCATACCCCTCACCATCTGGACCACCTAAGTGACACTGGAAGCCTGATAGAGCAAGTTGACAATACCACCACGGATAGCGTCCACATTCCCGGCCTTGGGAGCAATGTTGTTGCGGAAGAGGCGGAGAAGGATGTTGTAAACTCTCCTGAGGTCCTTAGTGGTGCAGGTGCTCGAGAGCTTCTCATACATAGGAGCCATCCTCTTCTTGTTGTAGGCCACACCATGGATATGCATACGCTGACCACAGTCATCACCCCATGGGTAGCCAAGCAGCTCGGCCAACCTGCTGATAGAGGACTCACACTTCCTCGGCCCGGTCATCCAAACAAGAGAAACATCATCATCTTCTCCAAATGTGACAGTGGCAAAGAACTACTGAACGGCCTGGATATTATAATTCTGTTGAATGCCAACCAGATGCTCAAGACCCAGCTTCTTCGTGATCCACACAGCCTCCTCAAAGTACTCAGAACTTCCCAGAGCATCCAAGTCAAGAATCCGCAGTGGACAAACAGGATGCCTCAGCTTGGCATAGATCTCCCTCTGAATCAGCTCGGACTCCCTCCTCCAGTAGTGATAACTCTCAGCAGTGCGGGCCATAGTGACGAAGGGTCTGGCCCGCATGATCCTGTACTCCCTCTTGCTCATAGACACCACAGTGGTGATCCTATCATACTTGGCCTTCTTCGCCAGTTCACGCCTCTGTCTTTCTTGGACAACATCACTTTGACGACGCTCATCCTCAAAGGTTCTCCTCTGACCAACTCTCCCAGTATCCGGATCAGTGACAAGATAGTTGCATGAGTGGGTACGATACTTCATAGGTTTTACATGAGGATTTGAGGCTGATGACTTTGACCTTCCTTTCCCTAAAAACACAAACATCCAAACACAAAACCAGAGAGAAGAAAAATGAGCATACATGTCCATAAAGTGGAGGAGGAAATCAAACAGAAGCATCTGGACAAGTTTTGGAGAATTCACACCAGAGTCTCCGGTCTGGCAGACCGCAATCTCCGAACTAACACCGGAGTCTCCGGACTGTTCTCAGATCTGAGATGTGGATTCACCAAAACTTGCTCTAAATAGTTTCTAGATGATTTCTACTGGGGAGAACAGCCTAGGGTGTTTCTAAAAACAAATAGAAGGTACCATCTCTCCCAAAACAAGCATCTAGAGCAAAACCTAGATGAAAAACAAGAAAAAGGAGGGGAGAGGGGGTACGTTTGTCACCCATATCGGCCATGGAGTATCTCACGGAGGGGAAACGCGAGGGGGAGTCGAGGGAGGCCCTCGGGGGCGGATTCCGGCGGTGGAAACCGGCCGGAAGGGACCTTGGAGGCGACGGCGGCACAGCAGTCGGTGTGGGGGTCGGGGATGGAAGTTGGGGAATGAAACCCCAACTCCCCCGATCCCCTTTTTATACTGTTAAACCCCCAGACCGGAGTCTCCGAACTTAACACCGGAGTCTCCGGACTGACCGGAGATTCCGGTGTGGCAGACCGGAGTCTCTAGACCACACTCCAAAAAATTCCCAGAAAATGGACACGACATGTATGAGGATAGAAAAACTTGGCTCTTGGGAATATTTTGGCTTGGTATAGAAAAGCAACAATAGGGATGGGACTTCATACTCAAGGAAAGCAAGAACAAACCTTAGAACACCAAATTTTGAGTATGTTTTCCAAAGAGGCAAACAAAACTCAACAAGTCAAAATAACACCAAACAAGAACCAAATAAGAACCAACTTTTCAAAGGAAGAGGTTGGTGGCCTAAGCCACCATGTAAGAGATCATGGTATTTCACCGCGAAGATATATCTTGGGTGCATGGCCAATTCTCTACATTGAAGCTCACAATTCAACATTAGAAAAAGAGAGATAACAATGAATTATTTTGCTTTGGGAATAATGGGGGGAGGGAGAACCCAATGTGTTAGGATAACACTCCCCTATGTCCATGCCTACACCTAAACCCAAACACGTATCAACTATAGGGGTGTGTCCAAGATCTTCAAGTCAAACTCCTAGAATCAATGATATTTAGCTCATTCCTCAAGAACATAAACCTTGAATCATCAAGTGGCTCCGTGAAGATGTCTGCGAGATTATCCTTGGTGGGGACATATGCTATCTCAATATCACCTCTTGGCACATGGTCCCGGATGAAATGATGACGAATCTCAATATGCTTCGTCCTTATGTGTTGCACGGGGCTGTAGGCGATCTTGATGTAACTTTCATTGTCACACATGAGAGGCACCTTATCCAAGTGAACATCATACTCTTTGAGGGTTTGCCTCATCCATAGCAATTGGGTGCAAGCACTAGCGGCCGCCACATACTCGGCTTCAGCGGTGGAGAGAGATATGAAATTTTTCTTCTTGGAAGACCAACTCACCAAAGACCTACGAAGAAATTGGCAAGCCTTGGAAGTAGACTTCCTATCATCTTGATTACCGGCCCAATCCGAGTCCGTGTAGCCCTTGAGAGAGAATTGTGCCCCCTTTGGGTACCACAAACCAAACCTTGAGGTATGAACCAAATACCGAAAAATCCTATGGACTGCCACCAAGTGGCTTTCCTTAGGAGCCGCTTGATACCTTGCACACACACCTACACTCAAAACGATATCGTGCCTAGATGAACAAAGGTAAAGCAAAGAACCAATCATAGAACGATACAACTTTTGGTCCACATCTTTACCATCCGGATTTCGCCTTGAGGTGGCACTTGACTTGCATAGGAGATGGTTTCTCTTTTGAACGTTGGGAATTAAACCTCTTGAGCATATCTTGGGCATACTTGGCTTGAGAAATGAAAGTCCCACGAGCCAGTTGCTTGATCTCAAAGCCAAGGAAGAATTTAAGCTCTCCCATCATGGACATCTCAAACCTGTCAGTCATAAGATTTAAGAACTCATTATTGAAAGCTTGGTTAGTTGATCCAAAGATAATATCTTCCACATAGAGTTGGCATATGAAAATCTCTCCCTTTACCCTCTTTGTGAAGAGAGTGGGGTCGATCTTCCCAACTTCAAAACCACGGTCATCAAACATATCTCTAAGGTGCTCATACCACGCACATGGTGCTTGTTTAAGTCCATAGAGGGCCTTATCGAGCTTGTAGACATGGTTAGGGAAGTTGAGGTTCTCGAACCCCGGATGTTTCTTAACATATACCTCCTCTTTGAGTGGACCATTTAAGAAAGCACTTTTGACATCCATTTGTTGCAATTTGAAATTATGCGAAGATGCATATGCAAGAAGGATACATATGGACTCAAGGCGGGCCACGGGAGCATAGGTTTCATCAAAGTCAATGCCTTCCACTTGAGTGTAACCTTGAGCCACCAATCTTGCCTTGTTCCTTATGACAATGCCATGCTCATCTTGCTTGTACTTGAATATCCACTTAGTGCCAATAACATTGTGGCAATCTTTGGGCTTCTCAAATAGTCTCCAAACCTTGTTGCGCTCAAAGTTATTGAGCTCATCATGCATAGCTTCAACCCAATTGGAGTCCTCAAGAGCTTCAAACACTTTGTTTGGTTCCACCATAGATATGTGAGATTGATGCTCACTAAAATGAGCCAATTGCTTTCTTGTGGATCTTCTAGCTTGGACATCTTCCAACACTTTATTATCGGATGCATCAATACGCTTCAAATCTCTTCTAATCCTTCTAGCACGACGGGCTTCGATCTCCTCATTATTGCGAGGAGGAATCACTTGATCATCTTGATCATTTGGGTCCCCGTCTTAACCAATTTGTTGGCCTTGATCATCATCATCAACATCATCATCATCATCAACAACAACATCCACACTTGCTTCAACTTGAGGGGAGGAGGATGAAGAAGGTTGATCTAGGCCTTGAGCTTGACTAGCTTGAATGATAGGAGTGGTAGCATGTTGCATAGTAACTTGGTCAATGAGAGAAGGGTCTTCAACATGTTCTTGGTTAGGTGCAACACTTGTCTCCTTGGCTTGTTCTTTTATTGTAGAGGAGGGCTCCACTTGAGTAGAGCATAGTCCTTCTCGAGTCGTCATAAGGTGTCCCTCAATGGGGCGGAAAAATCCCACACCCATCCTTCCTATGGCCTTTTGAGGCATTTCAACATCTACATTAGAAACGTGAAATTGCGCCACTTGGGAGCCATCATTTTCCTTGAAAGCCACACTACAAGATTCTATGACAATCCCTGAGGCTTTGTCATAGACTCTATAAGTGTGGGATTTGGCACCGTAACCAACAAATATACCCTCAATAGTTTTAGATTGGAATTTAGACAACCGAACACCCTTGATCAAATAGAAACACTTACAACCGAATACATGGAAGTAGGAGACGTTGGGTTCGTTGCCGGTGAGGATCTCATATGGAGTCTTGTCCAAGCCCTTGCGAATGTAGAGGCTGTTGGAGGAGTGGCATGCGGTGGATATGTCCTCGGCCCATAGATATTGGGGAGAAGAATACTCCGCCAACATGGTACTTCCCATATCCAAGAGAGTTCGATTCATCCTTTCGGCAACACCATTTTGTTGAGGAGTGTAGGTGGCGGAATATTGATGTCTAATACCCTCATCACTAAGGAATTCATTCAAAGTGTAGTTCTTGAACTCCGAGCCATTGTCAGTCCTAATAGCCATGATTTGGACATTGTGTTGACGTTGCACTTGGTTGGAGAAGTCGATGGTAGTTTCTTGAGTCTCACTCTTGCACTTGAAGAAATAAACTCAAGTGTATCTTGAATAATCATCGACGATCACCAAGCAATACTTGTTGCCACCAAGACTTGCCTCGGGCACGACACCAAAGAGATCAACATGGAGAAGCTCCAAGATCCTCTTTTATGAGATAATAGTCTTGGCCTTGTGAGGAATAGCATGCACACACGACCTACAAACGCGATCTTTGGAAAAGGAAACATTTTCTTTTAGTCCGAGGATAAGGCCACCTTTGTGAAGACATTGCAAAGTTCTCATGTTGACATGGGATAAGCGGCGATGCCACAACCACCCCACGTCCGCCTTTCCGAAAAGAAACATCGATTGAGAGTTGGCGGACTTAGAAAAGTCTACCACAAACAACTCAGTTTTGACATGTCCCACGTATGCGACATCAAGAGTCTTTCTCCTCAAAAGGACCACAGTGTTTTCATCAAAGAAGACGGAGAAACCCATCTTCCCAAGAGAACGAACTGAAAGTAAATTGAAGCCAAGGGATTCAACAAGCATGACGTCCATGATAGTAACATCAGGAGCAATCACAACCTTGCCAAACCCTGATACCTTAGACGAGGACTTGTCTCCATAGGTGACAGTTGCATCAATATCATTTGGGCGCAACTCTGTCACAAGTTCTTTGCATCTGGTCATATGAGTGGTGCATCCACTATCAATTATCCATTTAGATCCACCGGAAGCATAGTCCTGCAAGAGATCATTGGCTAGAGTTAGGACCCGAGGAGGGTCCCCTCATGTTAAAAACAAGGGTCTTTGGAAACCAAATAGTATAGTCAATGAAACCTTCAATAGGGCCAATATATTTAGCTTTCACAACACCATAATAATCAACATATAAAAATGGTGTGGATTGTTAGTTCCTGCACAAATGCTACGAGTAGTGTTGTCCCTAATGACAATACCACCCGAAGCACCATTGTTGGTCTTCTTCTTGTTCTTCTTCTTAGCAACATAGCCAAGACCTTGCTTGCCCAATTGTGTCTTAGGAGCACTCATTTGTGATCTAGCAACAACCACTTGTGGGCTTGAGGCCACAACCTCCTCAACTTGAGGGCTCTTGCCCTTGAGCCTTGCAAGCTCATCCTTCAACCTAGCATTTTCCTCAATAATATTTGCATGATCACAAGAAGAAGTAGAAGTGCTAGGGGTGTTAAGTTGATTAAGTTGAGTTTTAAGTTGTTCATGTAACTCTTTGAGGATAGTGTGTTCACTCTCCAAGGCTTTGTGAGCCTTGGTGAGATTCTCAAACTCCTCGGTTAGTTTCTCATGACCAACCCCAAACTCAACCTTATCCTTTTTAGCCCTTTTATATTTAGCAATTTCAAGGTCACGTTCTTTAGTGATCTTAGAAACAATTTCATTATGTGACTCTTCAATAGATTCAAGTTCATCTTCAAGAGAAACTCTACCATTATGCTCTTCCTCAAGAGTCATGGAGAGAGATGCTATCTCATCCGCATCCCTTCTTTCAATCTCACCTTTCTTCTCAAGAGCTTCATGGGCCTCTCCCAATTGGATCATGAGATGATCAAATTACTTCTTGGTCTCTCCTTGCATTTTAGACATAAAATGTTCCAAAGAGACAATTTCCTCATCTACTCTAAGAATTGCATGGTTCATCAATTAATTTGGAGTCTTAGAGTTTGGAGAAGGTGATACCTCCAAGGCCTTAGCCACGAAGCACTTGGCATTGAGTTGAGGAAGATTCTCATTGGGGGATTCAAAGAGTGATGAAGATGATGGAGTTGTAGCAATAGCAAGAGTGGCCACTTCACTTGCGGTTTCTTCTTCTTCATCACTTTCGGAATCATACTCTTCTTGAGTCACAAGCACAACCTTGGTGGGGGACTTCTTGTTAAAAGGTTTCTTCTTGAAGTGAGGTTTCTTGTAAGCAACCTTGGAATTGTCCTTGCGAATGAGCTTTCCACCATGATGTTCTCTATTTTCATAGGGACACTCCGCAATGAAATGGTGCTTATCTTGGCAATTGAAGCAAGACCTCACCCTTTGAGTCCCTTCATTTCCATAGCGAGACTTGGTATTCTCCTCAACATATGCCTTGGCCTTGGATGGATTCTTCCAAAACTTTTGCACGGTAAGAGCAATGACATATTTGAGCACGGGGCCGTACTCTTGATCCTTCAACGGAGCCAACTCCTCAAAGAAATCATCTTCATACTCAACCTCCCTTGACACAACCTTGGCCTTCAAAGCAACCGATGCTCCTTTGTACATTCCTAGGGCTCTAGCACGGTTGTCAAGAGAATTCTTGGTTTGCACTTGATAGGAGCACACTTCTTGCATCACTTGAGTTGAGGTCAAAGAGGCAAAGTCATGTCTTCCTTGAATGCTCTTCAAGTCCGTGGGCTCAAATGGCATGAGAGAAATCATGTACTTCCTATTGATCCAAGCTTCATCAATGTACTTGGCACCAACATTGTTGAATGCGGTGGCAAGAGTCTTGAGCCTTCGATACATGTCTTCATGGATCTCACCATCATGCATATAGAACCCTTCGTCCTCATTGCTCAAGGCATCATACTTATTCCTTTGCATACTCTCATTGCTCACAAACATGAAGACAAGAGTGTCCCATGTTTCCTTGGCGGTGGAATATTGTTGAAGATGAGGCATGTGTTCGGACCGACGACTTGTTGAATGATGGACAAAGCGGTGTAGTTGAGTTGACAATCTACGGATTCTCTTCTTGTCAAGTTCTTGGGGTCATGTGGCTTGTATCCATCTCGAGTGACCCTCCAAAGTTCAATACAAGAAGAGTTCAAATGAGTTTCCATGTAATATTGCCACTCACCAAAAGAATGTGCATCAATTTTAGGAGGTTCTCCTCTAGTAATTATATGAGGATGTGGGACGGGAGGGTCGGGAGAATAGTGTCCTTCGATGAAGTGGAATTCTCCTTTTCCCTCCTTACCCTTACCGGTGGAGTCTTTAGAGGAAGCATCTTTAGGTGGAACACCACTATTCCCCTTCTCGGCGCCCTCCGGAACTTCTTCCGGAGGAGATGAGGTGGAGGTCTCCGATTCCTTGGCTTTCATGAATTGCAACATGAGTGTTCGCAATTCATCGATTTTGCTCTCCATGGATGAGGTCAATGAATTTTTTAACTCATTGAGATCATCCATAGAGACATGCACCGCGGAACCGGCGACCTCCGTATCATCGACCATACTAAACTCTTAGGTGGTTAAGCCTGATAAAAGAGCCGAGGCTCTAATACCAATTGAAAGTAATGTATGGGAACCTAGAGGGGGGGTTAATAGGTGCTACGACCAATTTTAATTTTTCTTCAAAATTAGGCTTGACACAAAGGTAAATTCTCTAGATAATGCAACTAAGGTGAATTTACCTATATGGCAAGTACAACAATAAATGCAATACAAACACAAGTAAAGTATAAGGGAACGAGATAACCGATAGGAAGTACGCGAAGACACGATGTATTCCTGAGTTCCTCCTTGTTAAGGGAGTACGTCTCGTTGGAGGGGTGTGAGCTCTCCACAAAGGCCTACTCAACGCCACAAAGGCCTCACCCTATTCTCCGATGAACCCCGCCACAAAGGCCTAGTCCACCTTCCACTATTGATCCCCTTTGAGGTGGGAATCGAGTACTTTATAAACAAGTTTGGGGAACACACCCACAACCAAATTAGCGTCTCCCAACAATCACAAGAATCACCAAGAGAGAGACAAGATGTCTAGGTTCTCCACAAGAGGAAACCCTAGACTAGTTCCACTCAAGCAAATGAGGGGGGAAATGAAATCCGGTTGGTGAAAACGTAGATCGGGGCCTTCTCCTTCAATCCTCCGAAGATCAACACTTCTGGGTGGAAGGATTGGGAGATTTAGCAAGGTGCGTGAGCTCTAGCAATGGTGAGATCTAACTGGGACGAGCTAGCTGGAGGTAGGTGAAGGGGAGGGGGTATTTATACCCCTCATAAATTTTGGAGCCGTTGGAGATGTTTCTGTCAAACTCACACCGGAGACTCCGATGTAAAGTCCGGAGACTCCGGCTGAGATATTTCGCCAGGCTTCAGTCCGGAGACTCCGAACAGATTCCGGTAAGTCTCCGGTGTGGTTCCAGCGGCTGACACCACACCATCCAGCTTCTATTTCTTCAAAGTAGCCACCAGTATGGAGAGTCCAGTGCTACCATCGCTTGCGTCTTGTTTCTTGAGAGCAGAGACAGTCCGAGGGGGAGCGTGCATCACAAGAGCCAGTCAGTCCGAAGACTCCGGACAGTCTCCGGTAAATCTCTGGACTAGGTCCAGTGGGTGACACCAGAAATTTTAGCACAGTTTCTTCACACGATATACTCACACCAGAGACTCTGGTGTTTCTCCGGTAAGTCTACGAAGTGAGTACAGCAGGTGACACCAGACACTCAGCACACATTTGTTCCTCGAAAAATCTTCATATCGGAGACTCCGGTCTGAGAGACCGGAGACTCCGGCCTGGAATGAATTTCCAGCAGAAGTTCCTCCTTGATCTTTGCCTCTTTTTGTAACTCAATACCACCAAAGCAAATATGATATATAGGCCCTGAAAAACATCACCACACTTGAGGATACATGTGTTGTTAACAAACACCAAAACAAGATGATTTAGGTGCGTTTGCACTTTCAACCGATAAATCTCACAAGCATCAACTACTAACAAGTAATCCACACCAGGAGAGAGATCTAATGTAAAACAACGATAGAGACCCCTAATTGTTACAGAGGGATGACGATGGATGATGAGGGTGATGTTGCTGGTGGTGATGATGATGACTATGACGATCTTGATGATGCCCAGAGCAATGACGGTGACAATGGAGATGATTTCCCCTCTCCGGGGAGGAATTTCCCCGACAGATTGCTCCCTGCCAGAGAGCTTTTCTCTCTCGGGTATTTTCCGCCCTGAGGCGGCGGGTGAATAATTCTTCGATGATAGTCTCGGGCTTAGGGTTCCCTGGGGGTCAAGTACGCGAAAGGGGTCGACCAGAGGTGGGCCAGGGTGGCCACACCACCTGGCGGCGCGACCAAGGGGGGTGCCACCCCATGGTGTGGGCCCCTGGTGGCCCCCCTCTGGCTCTCCTCGTGGCTGGCTCCCTCATCTGGACTTCTAAGACATCTCCGGTATCCCCCGCTTCTTCTGATCTTCTGAAATAGGGTATCTCGATGGTGCTTTTTCCATCAGATTTCTAGTCCCGGTGTTTACTCTCCAAAAATTATGAAACATGCAAAATAAGATAAAATAACATAAGTGATGCATCATAACATAAAATATATCGATGAATAACAGAAAATAACAATATAAAACAGTGATGCAAAATGGACGTATCAAGTACGAATCACCATCGTCGAAAATGTAGCAGCCAAGAGCCAGAGACAAATATTGAGAGAACAATCCTCCTCGCGACAACAAAGAAAAAAGATTCAAAACTGATCCGGTGAAGCAATATCTAGACAAATTTCTCATCGTCTAACGAGGGGTCAAAAATCACTTATATAGTCGGTGCTATCTTCATTGACGCGGAGACCAAACCAAAGACTGTTATCAAAAGTCTAATTTATTGAAATCGCCAATTTAACCAAAAACTTCACACATAGATGGGTTTTCCCACCCCTCGTGACACCGGTGAAGCCGCTCAGAGGAGAGGGAATCGTCTTATGGAGGAGACAGAGGTGGAGGCGGTGGCTCCTCTTTTCCTTGGTGGCAGAAAGCTTCAAAAACTTGTGCGTCACACTTGGAGAGAATACTAGTTGTATAGAGGAAGAAAGTTGGATAGAGTCGTGGCACGTGAAACCTTTCTTGCCGTGACCACGGAGGAGACGCTGGCGGCAGATGCGATTGGGGAAAGGGAAACCATTCCTAACCTTCCGATAGGGAAAGCTGAGTCCTTGCATGCGCACGTCACCACCAGTTTTTCCTTTCCCACCGGACGGAGGGGGTGGACGGGTGGGCACAGATTTATTTTGAATTCGTTTTCTAAAAACAAAATAACTCGCGAACCGTATCTCGGAATTACAAACCATTTTCATATTTGAAATCCTCGCGCCGAGATCTTCAAAACTAGATCCCATGTTGATAGGTTTCGGAAAAAAAAACTGGACTGTGTACTCCCTGTTATATATACTCTATACTTTCGGTAGCACGCGCGTGTGTACATCATGTACAAACAGTAGCAACGATACTCGGCTTCGCCTCGATATTTTTTTTACTGCTTGGCTTCGCCTTGATAACTATTTATAAAGATCTTGAAGGGGGTACATAGGTCGTTGTGCGCATTGGTCGAAGCGTGCATTGGTCGTAGTGCGTGCTACGGCTTGGCGTTGCCTCGTGCTACCGCTCAGCTTTGCCTCAAACAAAATACCTACGGCGCTTCATCTAAAAAGTACACACATATTGTATCTCGACATATAAAAAAGTTGTTACTAAAAGTATACAAACGTAATTTCTGAAAGTATACATGTTGTATCTGAAAGTATAAAAATGTTGCTACTGATAGTATAGAAACGTTGTTTCTGAAAGTATACGCGTGGTGTACCTGGAGGTACATCCTCCTAGGTGTACATCTGACTGGGTGTACGTCGGTCCTTTACTGGGTGTACAACCGACTGGGTGTACGTCGGTCTTACACTGAGTGTACATCCGCCTAGGTATACGTTGGTCCTGTACCTGGGTGTACAACCGTCTGGACGTACACCCATGATGCACGTGAGTGTACGTCAGCACTGCACCTGGGCGTACATCTGTTTATAACTGGGCGTACATCCATGTTGATTCTAGGCGTACAAAAAAAGTTTCTCGAAAACTATCAACATGAGATCTAGTTTTGAAAATCTCGATGCGAGGATATCAAATATGAAAACGGTTCGTAATTTTGAAATACGGTTCGCCGAGGTATTTAATTTTGAAAAAAGAATCCTGAAATAAATGCGTGCACACCTGTCTACTCCGTGCATGGGATGAAAAAATCCCACCAAAACTTTCTCGTGCTGCCATTTATCACGCATATAAACACCACTGAAAGCCTAAGAGGAAGGAGAAGGCAACACTTCGCGTGAGTGACCTTCAGAAATGCTCCTTTTTCTAGTGATCCCGCTGGCGGCGCGAGGAAAGTGATAGTGATACCCATTGGACTGAAAATGAAGCTCAGGCCAGGATGATTTGAAAGCCCAGTTTGAATTGACCTCCCATCCTTCTGTCAGATTTGGCCCACCGACAAAATCTGAGCCCAGCCTCCTTGATCGGTACCCATTGGGTTGGAGGACCAGCAGCAGCAGGCTCCGGCCCATATGGGGTACTCCGATCGGTTGCACTCCTCCGCCGCCGCCCGCCGCCTCCTCCTCCCTCGACTCCGGCGGCCGCATCGCCTCCCACAAAACTATCGACCACTCGACCAGGAGCATCCATTCTCGCGCTCTCGCGACACGGAAGCTCGCGAACCCTAGCGAATCTTCGTACCCGCGGCAACCCGGCGCGTGCCAGCCGCCGAATCGAACAACAAGCTCGGGTAGCTGGCGAAACGACGCACGGTGGCTGGTGTTGCGCATACGATAAATCTGCGGCTCACAGGTACTTTTCCCAGTTCAATTTTCTACTTTATCAGTGTTCTGGATTAGAAATTCTGCGTGAATGTAACCGTAGTCTGTTATGCCAAAAGTTGGTGCTATTGATCATGTAAACTTTGTCAGTTGTATTTTTTTTCTCGGCCATTTGGTATACCAGCAGCCATCTAGGCGATCTCTTTGTACTCAGATGGAATTGTGCATTCTGTACACATAAATGTTTTTTTTACAGCTCTGAACTCTTAATAAGTCTGCTAGCTAGAAATACAAACATCATGTATAACTTTATTATTCAGCAAATGAACAATGTGTAACCTCAAAGGGCTTGGCAAATATATTAATAAGCGACCCAATTTCTGGTGGATACAACAACTAAGGCACAACATGTTTATCCGTATCCATATTACAGCTGAAGTGGGCTCAGCCAAAATATCTGACTAACACTAGCTGGTCATATAGCACTCCTACCACAAAGAACACACCAAAGGCAATCGCAAAGATGATCTTACTGCCACATCTTTTTGCAGAGATGGCGGAGACAGGAGCCGCTTTAACTGCAGTGCAATGGTTGTTAAGCACAGAGCCGCACAGCTTTGGATTTCCATCAAAACTAGAAGTCTGAAATGTGCTCAGCTGTCCTGTTGCTGGAATCAGTCCTTCTAGGTCATTGTTTGAAACGTTGAATCCTGAAAGGAAGTGAAGGTTCCCAAGTGCGGCAGGGATTTCTCCTGTCAGATGGTTATTAGACAAATCTAGCCCCTCCAGGTTCGTGAGGTCGCAGATCGATTGTGGGATCTCTCCATAAAAGTTGTTAAAACTCAAGTTCAGGTGAACCAATGCTTTCAAATGACCGATCTCTTGGGGGATCACACCGGTGAACTTATTCATACCGAGATCCAGCATTCTGGACCAAACAGTGCCCATACGGTATTGAACTGACCTGGTCACATAAATTTGTAGATCAAGGAGGCTTGGGTCCAAATAGATGGTCTTATCTGACTTTAGCATTGGTAGCTCCATCAAGGTGATTGGAATTTTCCCAGAAAGACTGTTGTTTGATACGTCCAACCGGAAGAGCTGGTTTAGGGAGTTGATCCAGCTTGGCATTGGTCCGGTGAGCCGATTGTTAGATAATGTTAGTATCTTCAGATTTTTGAGTTTTGATATCCAAAGAGGTATCCTTCCGGTCAATGAACATTCGCGTACAGAGAGATACTGAAGATTTTGAAAACCGTCGATGGTTTCATCTTGTGGCATGGCCTCATTCATGAAGCTCCTACCAACAAGCAGGGTGCTGATATTCCTGCATCTCTTAAGGGCATTCAAAAAGCTTTTGATATTCGTGAAGGAGTTATTGCCAACTGATAAGAAGGACAGGTGCTTCAGATTACCTATCCTTGGTGAGATATCACCATGGAAATGGTTCGCAGACAACCGCAGTACAGTCAGATTGCTGCATGAGTAAATGCTTTCTGGAAATATGCCACTGAAATTATTTCTCAAGAGATCTAAAACTTCTAGATTTTGTAGGGCAGAGAAGTTTAACTTGCCTAGATCTCCACTGAAATTGTTGATCTTCAGATCAATCGTTTTGAGATGTGTGCAGTTGCCCAGAGTTGATGGAAGCTCCCCAGACATATTATTACTACCCAAATTGAGCTCCTCCAACCTCTTAAGCTGACCTATGGACTGCGGAATCTTACCACTGAAATGGTTACCTCCAAGGTCAAGAGTAGCCAGATTACTGAGTTTGATTATATGCGCTCCATCGAGTTCTCCTTGTAAACCATTGTTGGAAAAGGAGAGGTACTCCAGCGAGGTAGCGCGGAAGATTTCACCCGGGAGAGTCCCATGGAGGTTATTGTGGCCAACCTTCAGTACTTTGAGCTTGGAGCAATTACCGAGCTCGGTTGGAATATCACCACTCAATCGGTTGTAACAAAGGTCAAGGAAAGCCAAAGATGGTGAGCCAAGACAAAAGGAAAACGGAATGTTCCCAGTGAAGCTGTTATTGCTAGCATTGAGTGCGATCAGATTCTTCATCACCTTCCATGTGGCTGATGGAAATTCTGAGGTGAACTGGTTGCTTGAGACGTTTAGTACCTGCAGAGGCCGGTCTGTGGTAATTAAAAACGGCAGCTCGTGCAGCGGTCCATTTAGCCGGTTGAAGCTGACGTCGAGGACGATGATTCTTTTGGAGGACATGAACTCGGCTGGAAGGCCACCAGAGAAGAAGTTGTGCGAGAGGTTGACATGCAGCAGGTCAGTAAGGTCGGCGAGGGATGGTGAGATGAGCCCTTCAAGTCCTTTACAAGCGAGAGAGACCTCAGTAACGGCCCCATCGCCATTGCAGGCGATGCCCTGCCACTCGCAGCAGTGCGTGCCATTGTCGCGCCACGACGCGGCGAGGCCGCTATCTCTCGACAGCGCGCCAAGGAACTGGAGGAGGGCATGCTTGTCCTGCTCGGTGCATGAGGTGGTGGTAGAGGCCAAGGAGAGCAGCAGGAGCAGCTGTAGCATGACCAAGGGAATGGTGAAGGAACCCATTGGTTGGTGTTTTTACCCCTTCCTGTTTTCCCGTTGTTTGAATCGAATGCTTGCAGTGCTTGTATCATCTAGCAGTGGCTCTATTTGTACATCAGAGATACATGACCCGATTAAGAACACTGTTCATGTCATGATGGTTGCAGCTTAGGGGAGCATGTGCACTGGGCCATGGTCAAGTTGGCCTAGCAGTGGCTCTATTTGTACATCAGAGATACACGACCCGATTAAGAACACTGTTCATGTCATGATGGTTGCAGCTTAGGGAAGCATGTGCACTGGGCCATGGTCAAGTTGGCCACGGTCCACCGGCTGCACTGAAGATATTGATGCTAGCACGGGAAACAATAGGCACAATCCAACGGATTTTGTCAAATCTTCAATAAGACTAGTCTTTACTCGTATATGTAGATGCTACTTTAAGACTAGTATTTATTCACTAGTGGAAGATAATACTACATGTAGTTAGGAATTAAGCTGACCCCATGGTCTTCTCTTCTGGCTTCACTCAGCTAATATGGTTAAGAAAAAGATTTGGTTTGATACCACTAACAATTTTTTTTTTTGACGCAGATAATTATAATGCCATACCGCAGCTGGCTAGACATTGTATCCAAAACATTAAAACAATGAGAAACTGATATGTTTTTGTATCCTGAAGGTACATCTCTCTGACCCATGATCTAAATTCGTCTGCCATGATCGACCGGCTGCAAAAAGGATAGTGACACTAGGATGGAGGGCGACAGTCGTGCCTATCAATTAGTTAGGAACTAGAACTGTATCTACTAGTATCAAGGTTTGACTAGTATAAATATGGGGCCTATAAATACCTGTCACATAGTTATGAATGGATTAGATAGCAGCCGGCTAATAAGTACTGCTAGGAATTTATACCAAAATTATTAAAAGAAATGATAGACCAATCTGTTATCTCCTCCAGGGTTCATCTCTCACAAATTCTTACAGCCGACTCCACCCAGACTTTATTCTGTTTGTCTTTACCCCATCTTGTAACTTGGCAAGCCAAAATTTGTATCAGAGCACATGTATCGTAGCACCACGACCAAAGCAAACACTGGCATGAATGAGCTGCAAGAAACGAGAAGAGACGTTGTACTCTTTGCCCAGTGAGGAACCGGAGGAAGGAGGGCTTCTCCTGCTCGGTACATGAGGTGGTGGGAAGGCCATGCAGAGCAGCAGGTTTGTTGACAGTTGCAGCATGACTGGAGGAATGGTGAAGGAACCCATTGGTTGGTGCAGCTAAGGCTTAGGGCCCTAGGGGTCGGTCAGTGCACAAAATACAGCGATAGCAGGATAGGAAAGCAACATCCGTGCTTATCAATTAGCTATAACGAAAGGCCATCAACTAATTTATACACTTATCACGTAGTTATGGATGTATAAGTAGTTTCAGTTAGACTAAGGTTAGGCATTCTATCCAAATCACTCAAGTAACTATTATCTCCCCGCCCCAAGGTCCATGGTTATGTGTAAAATGATTGAAGAGTATATTGGATAGTAAGGTTTATTACTAGTTCTCTCATCTTGACGGACCTATCTATTCCATTGATGCCCAATAGTTCATATAGGTGGCGGTCCTTGGTTACAGTACTACTGTTGTTTATGGCATAAGCTAGTGACAGGCTGCCATGGATTGTCTGGGCCTGGGTACCAACCTAGTTTTGGGCCCGCTGAGGCTAATCAGGAATTTTCTCACCCTACTAGTATACTTGGCAATGATAAGTATGGACTGCCCCCAAGTATATCAGTTCACCTGGGCTTGTTTTGTTTTCATAAATAATGCAGAATGGTAGCAGTTACGCCGCATGATTTTGTTTTCCATGCTTTAGTGCAGATGCAAGTTACATTCTGAAATCAAAGTCAACAGTCGATAAGAGAGGTGTGCATCATGCTTTGTTAAAATAATTCTTATTATTACTATTATTATCATTTTTATTTCATGGTTGTTGCTTCTTGCCTGGTGTGAAGTGTTCAATTAGGTGGCCTCTTCTGAGTTCATGCTGCAGCATGATAAATGTTCCAGTTCTCCTTCGTGCTCACTGTCGGTACTTAGTAGAGTACTGGAGTACTTTATTGGTGCTTCAGTAAAATCTCCTGAAAATGTTGTGGAGGAGGGAGTAGCCAGTGTAGTTGAACTGACCGCAGTGAAGCATAGCTCGCAAGCGACGAAGGTTGATCAGTACTCCAGGATCAACGATCTCGACAACGAAGCGGTCAGCTCGCAAGAAGTGAAAGTTCAAGGCATTGAGGACGGTGAAATTAGGTGGAAGAGACCCTCTGGCAAGAGAAGTGATCCAGACGGGGACACAGCGGTGGAGCAGCGACGGCGGGGCAACGGGGGAGCATACGTTGGACTGGAAGGT